>JASSUY010029849.1:0-16954 GCA_032466535.1 Forpus xanthops
CTTACAGGAAAGAATTTCTTCCTCAAATCCAATCTAAACTTCCCCTGTTTAAGTTTGAACCCGTTACCCCTTGTCCTATCACTACAATCCCTAATGAATAGTCCATCCCCAGTATCCCTATAGCCCCTCATCAGATAGTGGAAAGCTGCTATGAAGTCTCCATGCAGCTTTCTCTTCTCCAGGTGGTACAGCCCCAACTTTGTCAGCCTATCTTCATACGAGACGTGCCCCAGATCATTTTCATGGCCCTCCTCTGCACTTGTTCAAACAGTTCCATGTCCTTATGTTGAGGACATCAGAATTGTAAACAATACTGCAAGTGAGGTCTCACAAGAGAAGAGCAGAGGGGCAGGATCACCTCTTCATACTGTTCTTTCCACTATGAATCCATTTAGACTATGACAGGAGTTTTTGGGCTCATCTGGACAGCTATATAGATTCATCAGATCAGCTCCAGGCAAAGTAGTACATTTCCAGAGTCCAGTATGACTGCCATATAGAGAATATTTTAACAAAACAGTATAGCTGTACCAAGGGGATAATGAATGTCACTGTTAACAAGTTTAATTATCTGATATACATCACATGGAATCACAAAACTTGCTTGCAGTTCTGAGGCTAGTTTTGGCAAATGGTAATTTTTAGCATATCTCCTCATTCAGAGCACCAGCACTTGTATCTACAGAGGAAACAAACTAATCTGGGTTAAAAATGCCACTAAAAAATACTCAGGCTAATTAAACAGGTCAAGTATCTGGAAACAGTTCTACAAAGAAGCACAACAACTGTTACAGTGCTGGAGAACACGTAAACTGTTACAATATTCCAACATTTACTATTAAAATAGAAATTATTTCTTGCATGGAAATATTTAATATATAAAGTCCTTGAGTGAACAGGTATATATTGCAGATGTATTTATAGTGAAGACATGTTGAGCCCTATTTCTCTTGCATTAAAAATTTGAAAATGAATATAATTTATAATTATTAGATATATGTGTACACAAAATCTCTTTCAGATAGAGGTGAAAAGATACCCTTTTCTGGCATCCCTTCAAATTACATAGCTACAGCACAGTTATTTGGTAATTACAAATGCAATTGTAGAGTAGTGGCAGTTTTTGTTACTACCAGTTACCACTAATTCCCTGGTTGTATTACTGTGTGCCTAATTATGGTGTAATTACAACAGAGTTAATTTGTAACACTAATGCACTCAGTAAGAGTATTAACAATGAGAAAAGACAATGAATAATACAGTTATGTAGTGAATTACCCAGTAATGTTAATTAGTCCTAGTTAAGTATTGAAAGGAAACTTGCAGAGCAATTCTGCTGTTAACAGCACTGCGAGTAAAGTACCTCTGTTGTAAACCATAGGAAGGTTTCATCAAGGCTTGAATGGATTCCACTGAAAACAAATAATGCTCTTAAACTCTAAAATAAAGCTTTTGGAGCCACATGCATGAAATACTTCAGGATGTTGATGCAACTCCACACCATTAAAACAAAGGAACTAACAACAACCAAAACAAACCACAGATAAAAAATACAGATATGCTCCTTGGACAGGCTATAACATGGTCTTGACCAGAGATAATAGGAAGTCAAAGCACTGTCAAAGGATTTAAGCCTCATGAAGGCTCACAATGACCATGTCCCAGGCTTCTCTAAGAGACCTGTAAAGCCCTCTCAAAATATTCAGTGCCAGGCACTTTGCACATCTCACTTGTCAGAACATGACATGGGCTGCTGAGGAAGCCCTGGAAGACACCAGCTGTGCTGCGAGGTCTAGTACAAGCTAGCTGCTCCAGGCTGAGCTGTTGGAGGCAGCAGCAGGCTGATGGTGCCCCATATGCCTGGATGACACTGAGAACATAGTTGTGGCCTTCTGCCTTCACTGCTTCTACTTCGCCAGCTGCTAGCAGTAGGCCAGCGGGAAGAGGTGCCCAGCCAACCTGGAGCAGATGCTGCGTACAGTGAGAGTGAACAAAGACTAGGAGGATGTGGTCAGCTCATCTTCCCACCACTAAAGGAACAAGCCCAGAGTCTAGAGCAGATCCCTGCAGAGGCATTGCAACCTGCACAGGCAGCCCACCAACTAAAACCCCTTAGGGGAGCTGGGAGAAGGGGACCTGTGGGGACAGACTGCCATGGTTTAAGCTTCTCACACAGTTTGCTCACTCACTCCTCCCTTTTTCTTCCCCCTGACTTCCTGAGGGATGGGGAGGAGAATCAAAAGAATATAACTCCCACAGGTTGGATAACAACAGTCCAGCAACTAAGGTATAACACAAACCACAGCTGCTGCTACCAATAATAATAACGACCAGGGAAATACAAGGGAAGAGAATACAACTCCTCACCACCTATATCTAGCCCAACCAAGCAGTGAACCCAAACCTTCCAGGTCCCTGCCCCTTGTTTTTACATCCTGGGCATGATGTGCTGTGGTATGGAATACCTTTTTGGTCAGTTTGGGTCAGGTTTCCTATCTCTGCTATCTCCGAGCTTCCTCTCCTCCCTGGGAGAACATGAGGCTCAGAAAGTCCTTGGTCAGACCAAAACATTACCAAGCAGTAACTAAAAACACTGGTGTTATCAGTGCTGTTCCCAGGCTGAAAGTCAAAAACACAGCACTGCACCAGCTATTAAGAGGAGAAAAATGACTGCTGCTGCTGAACCCAGGACACAGACCAAGCACAGAGACCTGTTGCAGTTCATGGCCCTCAACTGCCAATTCCCTCCATGCTCCCACACCCAGATTTCTCAGGAGTGGGCCCTAGTGAGAGCATAGGAGCATCTGGACACGCCTGCTGCTGCATCCTACACCTCATTCAGCACAGTAGTGCTGCAGCCCCCGTGTACTGGCCTCTATCACATCCAGTAAACATCAGATGCTTTTCCAGGTGTGTGTGTTTCAAGCATAGGAATTCTTTCCAACACTTTCTCAACAGCACAGGAAATCCAAAGGGGACAATTTCTCGGAATGCACAATGGCTTCACTTAATGTAAGTACGAGTGTAAGATGTTTCCCTTCTGCTTACTGCACCTCGAACTTCCAATCACCAGGGCAGTAGTGTCCAAGCTTTTTGACCAGCAGCCAGACTGTGTGTCCTGAAGAACTGTACATAGTCCAACTGCCACAAAGACGATCTCTACATGTCCTGGGGGCCTGGTGGACAGTTGAGTTGAATGTGAGCCAGCACTATCCCCTTTTGGCAATGGTGGCCAGTGGCATTCTCAGCTGCATTAGGTGGAGTGGTGGCAGCAGATGGAGGAAGTTGAATCTTCCCTTCTCCTCAGCACTGCTGAGGCCACACCTGAAGTACTGTGAAGGTCTTTGCAGTGCAAGAGAGACATGAGCATAGTGTGAGTCCAGACAAGGGCTGAACTGTGACGATGAATGGATTGGTACATCTCTAGTAGGAGGAAAAGCTGAGAGAGTTCAGGCTGTTTATTCTGGAGAAGGTACAAGGCAGATCCCATCATAATATAGACAGCAGAGTCAGACTATTTCAGTGGTGTCCAGTGTCAGTAAGAAAGCACTCCAAAGGGAGCAGTGCACTTAAAACTGTACAATTTCAAGCACTTCAGTGCCTTCCTGTTGTGTTTGGGTTCTTTATGGGGTAGACTAGATGACCTTTAAAGGTTCCTGCCAATCCAAACCATTCTATGATACTGTGACTCAGAAGATTATTCCATCTTTGAGCAGTTTTCGGTTTCTTAAATACTACTTTTCCTCTGCTATTCACACTCAAGGTGACCAAGCAGGAGTATGAAAAGAGCTTGACTGGCATAAAAAACACAGAGGAGCAGCCAATAGCTATTCTCATAAATTAGAAGATGAAGTTCTCCACTGGCCAGGGACAGCACAAAACTACATATCTGCCTGCTTTATACTGTGACTCTGTGTTTTCCTGACAGACAGGATATGCCACAGAGTGACCACACACTAGCTGTATAATATGCAGAGTTTAGTAAACAGGCACACTAAAGCCAGTGAGAAGACTAAAGTAAGCACACTAATGTGAATTAAGTAAATATTTCTATATAGAGAGTGAATAAGTATAATAAAGCAAATCAGAGATAGGTATATAAGTAAAGTACCAAAGAAAGTTAGCAATGCACTAAATCATTACCATATAGAGGGAACAGAGATTAAGAAGAAATACATCACCAATTACCACTGAATCATCATCCAGGCCCACGCTTCAAGCTGGGAAGCCCCGTTGCAGTCAATGCCAGGAGCCTCAGGTAACTGGGAAATTTCCTATGTGGTACATCCACCCATAGGTGAGGTTTCTCCCATGGCCACAAGGGGTGCCGCTTTTATACCCCTATCAAACAACTGGGTTTATGTCAGTTCTCTGATTGTTTACTAGGGGGACCGTGCATTCTCTCATGATCTCACCATCATCCACTCTGAGAGCTTTGGCCAAGTGCCCCAATCCAGCCAAGCGTCAAGAAGGTCACAGAACAGCTGCACACCTATGTTTTTTTGCCTCTAACAGTCACTACAAACATAAACATATATATACTCTGCCAAATACACTGTGGCAAGCAACATCTTTTGTTATACTTCTCAGTCATGGGAAGGAGTCAGCTCTCAGTTAGGTTCCCATCCATTACACTGTGTCAGTCCAGCTGAGTCCTGGGCTGGTTATTCTCCACATAGATCAGCAAAGACAACTGGTTGGAACAGACAGAAGAGGCTAAAGGATGTGTCTGGATATTATGCCTCAAATTTGTCCCCAGTTGCCCATACAAAACAACCAAAGAGTAGTAGACCACCTATTCAAACCCACAGCAAGGTCACTGCAGCCCTCTCAAGAGCAGGGCAGGGGTTGAGGTTTTCTTTTCCCTGACAGCTTGATTATTGAATGGAGTATATTTGTCCTTATGGCCAGAGTAGATTTACAGCCAAAATAGCAAAAGACAATGCCATGCATTCTAGCATATTTCTTGCTGCATGTATTTACAAATTGGAGCCTTCCTCTTCTTACCAGTCAAATATTTGTGAGGAAAGATCAGATTAGTGCAGAGCTTTTTGTATTTCCTTAGCCTAATAGATGAGTACAAAAATATAGAGAAATTGCAGCTTTGAAAAGTTCAGTTATCTAAGAAAATCTATATACAATTTGAAAATAAATGTTCAGATTCAAAAATGTGTTTGCTATGATCTACTAAACTGCATTTTACAGTTTTAGGACACTCCTTAGCAGTACCCTGTAAATGCATGGTAACACAGATTTTCCTAGTTAGCTTTGTACTCATATACCTTGTCACAGTTGATCTGTCCACTAATATACTATTTAAAATAATCTACTCATTTCTCCACATCTTTGACTCCCCCAAGCACTTCCTCTCCTATTTCAGACATAGTTGGATGCAATCAAGAGTTTAGACAAATATTCCCCCTATACACCTATACAAGGGTTTCTTATTCTTGGTGAGTCATCTATATCAAATTCCGGTACTGATAGTTTTGGTGTTGCAGAAAACAAGCAGTGGTTTAGGTCTTGCTCTGTTTCTCTCTGTATTGAATTCCCCATTGATGAAAGAGTATGGAACTTGTTTGCTAATACAAGCAGAATTCTCAAAAACATACCAAAGAAGAGGCAAGGAAAGAAAATGAGAAACTATTTTTATTTTCTGCCTCACAAGCAAATGACTATTTACCCTATCAAATAGATCATTCATTAGGGCACAGTAGATTTATTACCTGTCTAGGAGTAACTTTTTTATATTTCATACATAAATATTCCAGGTATGACCACAAAACTGCATCATCAGTGTTTGTTTCTTAGCTTCAGTCAGACTCCTATGCTACGTACCAAACAGAAGACACTAAAAAACCTTGATGTATCATGTGACCATGAAAAATGAGATTGACATTGTTTATTGCTAAACCTGTCCTTTTGACTATAAATCTTGAAAGTCTGACTGTAAATGTGAGTTATTCTTCTGCATTATACTGTGTCTATAAGGAATGCATACTGAAATCCAAAATTATCTCAGCAAAAGCAACTGCTTTTATTAAACTCTCAGAAGAAAAGCTGATGAAAGTCTTTTGAATTCCTTAATAGCTTGTGCTCCAGATGTTATTTTTTCTACACTTTTGCTAGCAAGCTTTAATAGCTATATAGAGCATCCCAATTTCTTTCCACTGTAATCTTTAAATTAGGATAAATTTTCATTTTAAAAAAATGTAAATGAAATGAGTTTCATTTAAGAAAAAAAGAATAGTTTCTTCTGCAGTCCAGTGCACTGATCTAAGATCTGCGGTTGAAGTCTGTTCAGCAATGTATGCCAGAGACAAATTGCCTTTCCACTAACTAATATATACTTTATTCTTCATATATATGTTCATATGGACAGATAACTTCCACCTAATTTAGAAAGGTGGAAGAGAGTAGTATCATACTGCAGATCGTTTATGAAGTTCGCATCACTGTTAAATTTTTACGAAGAACAACTAAATGCAAATTGTAAATAAAAAAAAAATTCTGTTTGGAGATGCTTTAACATTCAGTTTGGAAAAAAGATATTTTCGGACATAATTGATAGTTAGGAGCATGTATATCATTTTTCACACTGAGAATCTGAATACAAGACCTTCCTATTAAAAGAAAGCTATGTTTGAAAAAAAGTGTACTGTAATTTAATAAGATATTTAATAAATGATAAGGACCAATCACCTATTCCTAATTATGAGAATGGACTTTGCCTGTATTTTTTTAATTATTATTCTGCTGTCTCTGTCTCAGTCTTTGTTTGTGAATGGTCTTGGTTGTCAATCTGTTGTCACACAACTGCAGCCTAGGAGCCACAAGCTCTTCTCCAGCTGTATGAGCCTGTCATGGTTTAAGTCTCTACAACTCACGCAGTTTTGCTCACTCACTCCCCCATCTTTCTTCCTCCCACTCCCAGAGGGATGGGAAGGAGAATCGAAAGAATGTAACTCCCACAGGTTGAGATAAGAACAGTTCAGTAACTGAAGCATAACACAAATCACTACTCGTGCCACCAATAATAATAGCAAGAAATACAAGAGAAAAGAATACAACAGCCCACTACCTATACCCGGCCCGACCAAGCAGTGCACTCCTACCCTTCTGCATCTCTGCTCTCCATGCTGTGGTAATGGAGTACCTCTTTGGTCAGTTTGGGTGAGGTGTCCTGTCTTTTTCTCCCCCAGGCCTCCTCCCAGCTTCCCCTCCTCCCTGGCAGAGCATGAGACTCAGAAAGTCCTTGCTCAGACCAACGCATTACCAAGCAGTAACTGAAAACACTAGTGTTATCAGCACAGTTCACAGGCCCAAAATCAAACACACAGAGCTGCACCAGCTACCAAGAGAGATAAAAGTGAGTGCTGCTGCTGAACCCATGACAGAGCCTGAAGACAAGCAAGTCGTTGAACCTTTCTTCTGAGATCAGCAGCCCCCAAGGGGGAGCTGCCACAGAACATATTACAATACTTTTTCTCTCTCTACATCCACCCCCTGCAGTGAAAATGCTCCAAAAAGAGTTGGATGTGGGAGTCTATGTTGCAATTTCTGACAATTTTACTAAGAGGTTTTCTCCAGATGGATATTTCCTTAAAGTTCTGGTGCTGCAATTAGGAAAATTTGAAAGGAAACTATGGTTGGATTTTAATGTTTATTTCCAGCCTTTGGATGGACATTAAGGGAGTAATTATATCTGAAATGTTTTTTAAAAAGATAAATTTGTTTGGTTTGGTTTTTTTTTATATCCAGTCTTTATATATATGTGTGTATGTGAATGTCTTTGAGTTTGGGGTTTGCTGCTTTTCCTTTTTTTTTCTCCCCTTTTACATTTTTGGATTAAGAATATCAAAGTTCATTAAAACGTCATTGCATTCCAACAATATAGGTAGATTAACTTATTTCTCCTTAAAACCTCTTCAGTATTATCTCTGCCATTTTCTAAATGATCTAAAATGCTTCAATAACTAGTACATGCAAAAAGGCACAAAAAAAAACACAGCAAAATTCCATTATGCTGAGATGTCAAAAAACAACAAACCCAACAAAAAACAAACAAACAAAAAAAACACAAACCAGATTTGTTTTGCTATCAAGATTTAGCCAAAAAGTTCTCATAACATCAGTGAGTGACATTGACTAAATGCCTGTGTGTACAACACAGAACTTTCAGATATTCTGTGTAAACCTAAACCATCGTCAAATTCACAAGTTCTGAATCATTAGTTTGACCATCACTAAATAAATATTTGGAATTTATACTGTTCTAACATAATTTAGAATAATTAGTAATCATTGCTAAGCTCCTCTCTCACACACAAAAAAAAAAAAAGGGCAATACAGAGCTGACGAGAGTACAAAGCGTTAAAATATGATTACCATACTAATGCTAACCTAAGGGTACATGAATCAGAGAGCTAATGTCTTTAAGGGGTTTAGAGTTAAAAGCTGAGTAAAAATGGTTGCCAAAAAAAAATATGAGCAAGAGCTGTAACACTTCAGTTCAAGCAGGGGGAATACCAGAAAGATCAGAAGATTTTCAAGTGCTCTACAGAAGCATAGCAACCTTTCTGTGTGTGCTTTCATATTGATGATGGACTCAGAGCTGTCAAAGTATAAATAAAATGACTCATTAAAATCACAGAATAATTTTCTTGATCTAGGATTATCCAGTTTGACCCTTTATCTTATAGATATCAAGAAACTAAAGAAACCACCTAGCGCAGATAAACAGGTTAAGAAATGCAGACAGTCTGTAGTGCAGATGTACAAAATAGACATCTAGCAACTTCAAGAACTTTACATTTTATCATTAAAAACTATTATTTTTTCACTGATTCAATGGAGTTCTTGTGATTTATGCCAGTTGAAAATCTGACCATTCTTAAAAATGTTTAATTTCACATACTGGAAATGTTTTGGCAACTTACAACTACAAGGGGGGAGTAAGGAAAGTGATCAAGTTGCAAAGAATAGAGTTCTCACATCTCACTCTTCAATATTTGATTAATTTTAAGGATCTTTAAGGTTTGAGTTATATTGTATCTGATAGGAGAGTTCTCCAAAAATCTTCCCAGTTTTAGCTTTACACTGGAAATTAAGCAGCTTACTTGCACACACACACACCCCTCACACTACAAAAGCCAGGTATTTCCCACTAGCTGTCACAGATTTAAAGGAGCAAATGCTGGTTCTGATCAAGACAATAGACAGCTTGAAGGTCACAAATAGCTCTGACAGTTCTACATAAACTTCATGTACAGACAACTTTCAAGCACCAGAGTTGATCCAAGCACCAGCGTTGGTCTAATTTCTGCCAACAGAACAAGAGTGTATTAAATGGGGGTGTAGTTAAGGTACAGTTAAGTGGAATAAAAGCAAACAAATAGGTTAAACCTCACTCATTCTGAATTTTCTACTTTTACAGCCTCCACCCCTACCAAAATCAAAAATAATTTAAATACTTAGTGTGATGAAAGTAACCTGTAATGGTGCAAAGGAATGTCTATTCAATGCTCAGTGAAGTTAAGTTGGCTATTCAGGCACAAAACTAAGAAAATGTAAATCTACAGTTTTCACAGAAATGTCCTACTTCTGACGTTATACATCTACGCAGTAAGATGGGTAATATTTTTATTATGTAATTGGAGAATAAGTAATAATCATAGATTATTTGACCTTTATTCTAACATATCCCAGATGCTATAAAACTTTTCCCTTAACAGAAAGATGTGCTAATAAAACAGTAAAAGAATTTCAGATTTGTTGTTGTCAAACAGTAGCATCTCCTGATTTCCCAACCACATATTTTTAGGAAATCATAGTGGAAAACCTATCAAAAATTAAACAAACTCTACTGTAATGCAAACATAAAAGGCAAATGGTGCAAACAGAAAAAGTTGAAGTGGTTTGGAGGATTTTTATTAAGAACTGCTATGAAAACCTTCCCTTTTAAGTTGTTCTTAGACTTATTAGGTGTGTTCCAACAACAGAAAAAACAGAACTCTAGACATACTGAGATTTGCACCCGGACTGATTTTTTTGCCTATATACAACTGCAACAGACACTTTTGCCTTCTCAAAAATGTAATGAAAGTTTACAGTTACTGTTTTCAGAGGTCTTATTTCAGTTAGGATGTATCATTCTGTACTCACAAACATCAAAATGTGAATGCAAAATAAACAACACATTTGTGAGTGAATGAAACGAAAGATGGGTTTTTTTTTTTGGCTGAGGTGCGGTTGCTTCTTTAGTATTAATGGCATGTAACTCAAAACTTTTACCTGTTTATCTTAGTATTGAGAGAATATATTCTCATTAATATGATGAGATAAAACCCTAGTTATCAGGATATGGAACTTCAAATAATCTCACACAAATGCAATTTGAGTTACACAATTTAAATGGAGTATTTCCAATTATACGTGTTATATAAAGGATGAGATATTTATAACGCATTAAAAATACTGCTTGCCATCTCAGTGTGCTTTATATTCAGCATCAGAGACACTTATTGTAAAGTTCAGGCTACAACCCCATTACCCACAGTCTATTCATCCACCCATAGCAAAGCAAAAATGTTGGAGTGTTTTTAGGCAGACACACATAGTATGAAGATAGGCTAGATAGGACTAAAGAGATACATAGATTGGAGGTTTTCTTATAGCTGCATATACTTACAGCCACAACTTATTGCTAGTATAAAAATTTATCCATGACCTTGGTAAACATATAGCTAATATTCTTTGGTCTGGGGTTGGTGTAGCTTTGTGATTCAGAAGAGTTTCCTGCAGAGTCTTGGGTCTGCCCTGCTTTGCTCTCAGATCTCAGTTCTCTGCCTAGATGCTCTGCATTTGTTATACAGGGATGCTGTGTGGCAGCTGACATAAATCAGCAACAACAGGTAGAAGATTTAAATGCCACAAAATGGATTAGGTGGCTGCATTTCAGAACTGGATGTGGTAGCACAAGCACTTCTGATCAGAATCGAGTACACTGTCATCCGCAGTCTAAATCTAGCTGCTGGTGGAGTCTTTATGCAACAGAGACTTTTTGTCTGCAGATAGTTCCTATTTGAGGTTGAAGCACTAAACATATTCTGGGGATCAGTGGTTATAAAGTAATAATCCCACCCTCTCTTCATAAAAAAAAAGTGATTGATTCTCAAAAAGTGTGAAAAATACAAGTAGGGAAAAGCCAGGTGTAAAGAGGACCTAATATTATTTTCTCCTTTCTTGCAAAACCACTCATAAGATTTGAGTTGTGTAAAGAAAGCTTAACCTGTAGCTCTACATATTATCAGTATGGATTCTGGTTGCTGCAGTGTATGGCAGTCATCATATGTGCATTTAAAAAATCAATATTTTGCTGTTTGAATTTAAAAGTTTGAATCTGCAAGACAAAAACTGAATGTAAAATATTTTCTGTGTTACCACTGGGAAATCAGAGACACAAAGAAGAATTACAGCCATGCAATTCTTCCTAAAAATTAAAGTTTATTATGAAGTATGCCTACAGGAAATCTTTAAAATATTCACTTTGCCCTGCCAAAAGTCATAGTCTTTAATGTGAGCTACTATTTGCAAATGCAGATGAATTTATACATACCTCTAGCATAATTATTTTCTCCATTAGCTCCCAAGTGTGTAAAATTCTGAATTCTAATTGGATGACATTAATTACCATCTGCTAGGGATACACAGTATTTCAAAGTGTGTACCTAGTCATTTAGTGTACTCCCAAACCTAATTCTCAGGCTAGCAATCAAATCATTGGTATTACCAAGTCACCCAGTATTTCATTAGTTAAGGCACACTTCGGAGTTATATAGATAATTTTCAATAAAGGTGAGCAAACACTGAACTCTGTGGTTGCAGCTGAGGGAAGACAAACCAGAAGGGCACAGGAGAAAGAAGAATGGAATTACTGCAGGTCTGCTGATGGTGAATAAAATGTATCCGTGTATAATAAAGGTAATTAAGACCAGGGACCAAAATGAACCCAGGGGCAAAAATTTTAGGGGAATCATAAAAGGGGCAAGAGACTGGAAGTTAGATGCTTCTAATAATTATGAATTAAGGGAATGCAAGTTGCAAGGCAACTGAACCCTAAGCACGGCTAATGAGATCACAAAATCAATCCTATGAATTGCATGATCCCTCCTTATCATTTGCATTAAGATAACAATCAAACCTGCAACAATAGAATCTAGGACAGCTATTACATTATTTAAACACCCTGGCCATTAGAAACTTTGTCACAATGTCTAATTTGAGCCCGTTCCTTGTCACATTGTAGCTGGCAATATAGTTTCAACTCAGGCAATTTCACTCAAATTTTATTGCTAATTAATGTAAACTTAATTGCTCATTTGACTATTGAGAAAAAAAAAAAAGAAAAAAAAAAGACAATTAAAGCTTTCCCTTAGGGAAATACCTGTTCCCTTTCCCAGACTTGGTTTCAGACCAACTCTTCTGTTCCCTTTCTAGGCTTAACTTCCCCTGTTGTCACTTCATGTTGCATTCAGTTACACTGCCGGTCTCGGTGAGGTGTTTGTGTAATGGTCTCTTTCTGCTGTCCCTTGACCCTTACTCATTTTCCCCACTACTCCATGTTTCCTAATGTTCCTGTTTTCCAGTAGGGTCCTCTAGGGTCCACAGCTCCACAGGGATGTCCCTCCCCCAGCATGGGTTGCCCATGGGCTGCATCCTCTGAGGGGTGCTCTGCTGTGGGTCCTCTAAGGGACCCTCTAAGGGACATCCCTCAAGGATTTCTCCACTTTAATGTGGGTGGCCCATACCTCTTATCAGTATTTGCCCTGAGCTGGGGTTGCAGTCTGTCAGAGGTACCTTTTCTGACACTGAGCACCTACTTCAAGAGTGCATCAATGGTGTCCTATTCTATGTGCCTCCTTCATTTCTCTTCCTCTGTTTTATCCCCACATATCTCCTCATATGTCTCCTCCTCTTGTGGCTGCACCTTTTCTTGAACACTGTTGAACAGCAATTCCTGGTGCTCACCTGCCTGTCTGCAGTGTCTCTGCCCCCCTCACTCAGTGCTGAGTTATCCTGTTCTCTCAGGGGTCTATTACATCCTCAGTTATTTGCTGCAATTCTCATGATGCTGTCCAGTTAGTCCACCCTGTAACATAATTGTCTAAGACTTTCATAGCATACAGCAGAGTCTCACCAGTGCCCAGAAAAGTAGAGCAATGTTTCTCGTTACTTTCTCATATTTAGCAACTTAGTTTGGTGTTTCTCTTTTTTCATAGGTTTGATATTGAACCATTCATTCTAATCTCAAGATCTTCCTCCACAGAACTGTTGTCAGCTAATCCTTATCTTGATTCTGCAAAATGTTTAGCTAACTGTACATATTGACCAGTGTCAGGTTACATTTCATTTATCTCAGACCATTTCCCCAAGTTGTCAAGATCATTCTGAAATCTCATTTTATAATGCTTGAAACCAATTATTGTGTTTGTAAGCAATCCCATTAAAGTGCACTCCCCTGCCACTCGCTTCTTTACTAGAAATACTGACTAGTGTTGTCAATAGCTTAAATTCTCTATTAAATGGGCTCTGGAAACCACCGCTTTATGCAATTTCTTATGTTTGTCTTCCCCTAAAAACCCAAGCACGCTTTTTTTTTTAAATTCTTTTCTCTCCATTATGACTCATGCAGTAAAGCACCCTTCTGATCATATACATTACAGCAAGCATTTATGGAATATACTTGAAGAGATTTAGTTCCAAGTGGTGGTAAGGAGTTCCCTAGAGAAGTGCTAACAACCCAAATTTAGGATAACAGAGTTACAGGGACCTTCCAGCAGTTCCAATGTGCCATAATTATTTCCACATCTCCTGCTCCATTCCTCTTTGTTACTGTGGAGAGATGAGGCTCATAAGGCATTACAGTCGCTACAAGCACTCAATTAGCATGTTCCACAACTGAGCAAGGATTGAAGTTCTTTCTTCAAATTTGCACTTTGGAAGCAAACTCCTTGACTACTACTGAAAATTTATGTCACTCAGGCTTCAATATGTCAGTTCTGGAGTTCAAGATGCATATTCAAATCAGGGACCTCTCTTAAAATAGTATAGCAATGACAAATTTCAAAATAATCTCCTTCACTCCTGCTTTTTGTAAGAATTCAGTCACCCATTGAGTGGGCTCGTAAGCACACAGAGACACATAACACAGTGAATCCACAAGTAATATTCTTTTCAATATTAGAATTTCTGGTTTTGAATTAGATATGGCTATGCTTCCCAATCAAGAGTTTTACTTTGTTCCTGTCTTCTCTGGTTCTGTAAGAATAAAATAGGCATACATAAAATAGTCAAGTATTTCCACTTCTCCAGAGTGCAAATTCTTGCTCAAACAAGCAGATTCATTCTGTACCTTGTCATATAATTCTGAGCTCCTCCTACAGCTCACTTCTACTACCATATTTTTATAAGAAAGTAGAGAAGCTGTAATCTAATGTGTTTGATTTCTCTTGTGACTTTAAAGTTTGTGCCATGCAGCTGTGTCACTCAAATGAGGGAGTTAAATTTACAGTGGCATTTTCAACATCTTCAACTAGGATATATTAAGTATCAACAAGTTGGTTTGCAATGAGTTTTTAAAAAACTTAGTTTTTTTCTTCTGCTATGAAATAATGCTTGAATCTCACACTGCTGTGATTTAAGCCTCTATAACACACACAGTCTCTCTCTCTCGTTCCCCCCTCTTCCTTCTCCCCAGCTCCAAGGGGGATGGGACAGAGAATCGAAAGAATGCAACTTCCGCAGGTTCAGGTAAGAACAGTTTAGTAACTAAGGTATAACACAAATCACTACTGCTACCACCAATGATAATAATGACAAGAGAAATACAAGGAAAGAAAACACTCACCACCTATACGCAGCCTGACCAAGCAGTTCACCCCCACCCTTCCTGGTCTCTGCTCTCCATTTTTACATCCTGGGCATGACGTGCTGTGGTATGGAATACCTCTTTGGCCAGTTTGGGTCAGATGTCCTGTCTGCTTCCTCCTGGCTTCCTCCCGGCTTCCCTTCCTCCTGGGCAGAGCATGAGACTCAGAAAGTCCTTGGTCAGACCAAAACATTACTAAGCAGTAACTGAAAACACTGGTGTTATCACTGCAGTTTACAGGCCCAAAATGAAAAACACAGCACTGCACCAGCTACCAAGGAGAAAAATGACTGCTACTGCTGAACCCAGGACACACACAAGGACAGTGAAAGTTTAATGATGTAAGATATTGTCAACCTAAAGGTATATAACTGCTAAACTACTATATAGATGGAAAAATAGGCACCTCATAAATTCATAGTTTATTTTCCTCAGTTCCAAAAAAAAACCATAAGTATTAGGACTATATTTACACAAAATACGAAGGAAATCCTTGACTGACCAGAATCCTGCTTTATGAGTTTGTAGCCATATGGATAATATCAGTTGACATTGAGGAATTTGACAAACTTAAAACATGTGAACCAAGACTGGCAAACCTCTGAAATGCTCTAGTTGATACCCTCTGTCACTGTCCTGGGTTCAGCAGTAGCAGCCATTTTTTTCCTTCTTAGTAGATGGTGCAGTGCTGTGGTTTTGACTTTCAGCCTGGGAACAGTGCTGATAACACCAATGTTTTTAGCTGCTGCTCACTAATGTTTACTCTGACCTACGATTTCCTGAGTCTCATGCTCTACCAGGGAGTCGAGAAAGCTGGGAAGAAGCAGAGACAGGACACCTGACCCAAACTGACCAAAGAATTATTCCATACCACATCACGTCATGCCCAGTATATAAACTGGGGCGGTTACTGGAAAGGATTAAATGACTTTTCAGGTCGGGCTGGGTATCACTCGGCGGGTGGTGAGTGGTTCTATTCTCTTCCCTGGTTATTCCCTTATCATTATCATTATTGGTGGCAACAGTAGTGGTTTTGTGTTATACCTTAGTTACTGGACTTTTGTTATCTCAACCTCTGGGAGTTACATTCTTTCGATTCTCCTCCCCATCCCTCCAGGAGGGGGTGAAGAACGGGGGAAGTGAGTTAATGACTGTGCGTCTGATTTACGGCTGGGCTTAAACCCTAACAGTCATACACAGAATGATCTTTCCCGGGGTGAAGAATTTTGCATGTTCCAACTGACTTGAGTTGCAGGAAACTGATTTAATGCATTGCCAATTGAAAACAGAGTTGGATGGTGAGAAATATAAAATAAAACACCTTCCCCTACAACCTTCTTCCCAGGCTCAACTTCACTCCTTCATCCCCAGCTCCTCTGTCTCTTCACCCCAAAAAGCACAGGAGGATGGGGACTGGGCTTTGCATTTGGTCCATAGCATTTCCTTTCTGCTGCTGTTTCCTCTTCACCAGAAGTTCCCTTGTTCCAACTTGTAGCCATCATGTCTGTGGGGTTTATCCATGCCTTGTGTGGGTCTGTCACATCTGGTTGGAACTGGCTGTGTCCAGCATGGGGCAGCCCCACAAAAGCAACTCTGCAGTCCCCCTCCAGTCCCTGGGTGCCTTTACCCCATACACCTTTTCAGAGACTGCTGTCCAACAGAAGCCACTGCTTATATGCCATGCCTGGGATACTTTGAATAAATACACTTGTTCTGCTCAATAATTTTCAAGACTAAAGAAAGCAAAAACATTTTGAAAACTATTTTTTCTCATTAAAAACCTTTTATCCTTGTTCTAAATAAAAAGTAAAAAATATCAGAAAAGGATATCCTTTGTGGCCAAACTTGCAAGGTAAGACGCACTTACAGAATAAAGCTTTTAATTCAGTATGTAGTTTTTATAATGATAAGGTGTCATGGGTTCAGCAGCAGTCATTTTTCTTTAAGCAGTAGCTGGTGTAGCACTGTGATTTGGATTTTCGGCTTGGGAACAGTGCTGATAACACCAGTGTTTATAGTTATGGC
>JASSUY010029849.1:24064-38637 GCA_032466535.1 Forpus xanthops
GTTATACCTTAGTTACTAAACTGTTCTTATCTCAACCTGTGGGAGTTGCATTCTTTCGATTCTCCTTCCCATCCCCTCGGACTGAGGAAGAAAGGGAGAGGAGTGAGTGAGAGAGCGGCTGCATGGGTTTGAAAGCCTCAAACCACGACACCACCTACAATTGAGTACTTCCTAACTACCTTCTCTGAGGTCATCTTTTCTATCTACTATTTGATAAAAAGGAAAAATTATATTAGCTTAAACTGCTGCTAAATGATAACTGTTAGCAAGTGCCTGCCGCTGTGATTACTATGCTTAACTAATTTAATTACAGTAATGGCTAATAAAAGCAGGCATACTCTGTAAATCACATCTAACTGCAGGAGCCATATTCATATCTAAATATCAGCAATTTTGATTACTGTAATTAGCCCAACCTTTTATTGATCTTTTCCCATGGGTATTCCGCACACAGTGACCAGGCAAAGCAAATTTGTTTGCACAGGCCTGCTCCAGCCTTTCTTCAGACAACAGAAACTGGGTTAAAGCTCAGGAAGCTGAAACTGAAGATACATGAACACAAGAACTGTGTGGGGTTCATTCAAACCCTCTGCTAAAGCCACAAACAGCTTCGATCCTGAGCTTTAAGGAGAAAGGAAAAGTTTCAAGATGAGCCTTGCTTTTCTGTTATGATACTTTCCTCAAAAATAAATGCATGGATAAATGGTAACAGAAACCAAATCCCTATCTGACATTTGAGCATAACATGAAATTCCTGACCCTGATCTTCAGATGTAAAAACCTGAAGTACATATAAGTACCCAGATCCCTCCTTTGCTTTCAACATAAACAAACAAGCAATGACAGCTTCTTGCAATAAATGTGACCCTTATTTTCAACCAAAAAATATCTCCTTCTGCCATATAGAAAAAGACATTTCTCGCTAAAGGAGCCAGTGCGGTGTTTCCAAAATCAGGGCTTCCAGAAGCAGCATCCTCTGTCAGCCTGTCAGAAGGCCCCTGTTGGGGAATTTTTATTGTATTCATTGACACAAATTAAACATACATTTGTGCTTAAAACATAAAAATACAGTTAACGAATGAGATTTATTTTTTTCTGAAAGTCTGATACATAAGGGGTAGCTAGTAAATTATGCTATAAAAGTTGTGTTACAGAAAACTTGCTGCTATATGATGGCAATCAAATAAAATTCTGAATGACTGTCTGTCCTTAATGCTTCCAACACTTTGGCAGGTAGGTCACCTCAAAAAAGAGTTTTGCTGTATTTTATCACCTTCCCATAAGAAAGTAGATGTAGTTGCTCACAATGCAAATTATCTTCATCCATGACTTAAATGTCCCTTACTATGATCTGTACCATCTTTATGGTATATAATGGTTACACAATTGATGAAAATCATGTGAAATATATCACTATTCACTTGAGTAGCATTTTTATATATGAAAGTAGAAGATGGATCCTATCTCACCTTCAACCAAGTGCTGTTTTTTCCCTTCTTATTCTCTCTTCACTGAATTGTGTTGTCCTCATTTGTCTTCTAATATGCCCCCCTGCTTCACAGGCTAAAGTTTATTCTCTTCCCTGTAGAATTTCTCAAATATCTCACCTCACAGAGCCAAACCTTGACAACCGCCTCTATATATTGACAGCATAGAAAACATCCTTGTACAAACCAATGTTATGATTTACATTGGCCCTGTCCACAGATGCAGGAACTGACATAAGTCATTAGGAGCATGGATATTCACATGGAGGGATGCAAATATAAAGGCCTCGGAGAGTACTGAGTAGGAGCTGGTATTAAACATGCACACACGCATAGAGGCTGACAAAAAAAAATTAACTTGGAATTTTGAAACAGCTGACTTGACTATCCAAATCATCCACTGCCAATAGAAGACTGACTTTCAGGTTTTCAAGCATAATCTGCCACTTACAAACTAGAATCAAGAGAAAAAACACAGAAGCTAAAAGTTAATCAACAAGGTTGATGTTGTACCTCTAGAATGACTAGTTTTGTCTGACACAAGGAAGACAGTGGCTCAATTCAGAGTTCTTTCTTTTTTCGGTAACAGCACTTTAAAATAAACACTGTTTTCTTCCCTCAGAATAATGGAATGCACATTCGAAAACAATTAAAAAGTTAGCATCACTTCTACACATTGAGCACTTATTTACTGCTGGTATCTCCTTGAAGTGCAGGGGAAAATAATGACAAGCTTCAGGCCTAGTGCGCAGAAAGTGTTGCATACTTTGCTACAGTAGTGACTATATGGCACTGTTGTGACAAGCAATGTTACGCTAATGATAATTAGAAAACCTTGATTCATTCTGCAACCAAAGAACAATGATTTCAACCATCTATATTATGCAGTTTAATACCTTGCAGTTGTAAAAAATATTCTAACTTATAAGCTAAATAGCACCAACTGCTGAAAATGCTTGGTGTTAGGGCAATAAATTAAAGCCTGATTTTTTCACAACAAGCACTTATCTGTTTCTAATTTCACTTTAACTAAGCACACACATATATTTGATGCCATCTACTAGTAAAACTTTTGTCTCATACCTTGCTCTATTTTGCCTGTCAACAAAGTCAGTGAGAATTCTGTCCCAAGTTTTAACTGAAACAGATTAGAGACATAAAACTGTGACTTCTTTTATGTCCTCCTGTGGCAATGCTTTTCTGTTCTCTGGTCACATTTTCTGAGTAAAACGTTTCTGAAGGGTAAAATCAGATTCCCCTCCTCACCCCAAATATCCCTTGCCTGTATGCCTCATCTTTTTCACACAATCTGGCGACAAAAATTAGCCTATGATAAACACTATATAAAAGAAGGAAAAAAAAAAAAAAAAAGAAGAAACCCAAATACTCTGGACTAGTTCACAAAGTAAACAAATTACACCTACAGAAGCTTCTCTCCAACAGTCAATCCTTAACAATTTCTCACTCTTCTGCCATTTCTGGGCTTACTTTGGGAATGACTGCTACAAAACAAAACAGAGATGGACAACTTCAATAAGGTCTGATATTTTCTATTTCATTATTGGTGCCCTAAACACATCATGGGGTCAAAGTAAAACTCTTGGCAGGTCATATTTCTGTGCTCTTTCACCATAAACTTGCATCATCAATATCAAAGATTTTCCATTAACTCTTAAGCTGAAAAAAGATGCAGGAGGCCTGCTGAGGTAAGAAAAAAAAGGCAGAGGAAACAGGCTAACTTGGAAAGTTCCTGCAAGTCAAGCTGCCTCTAGCACAAAAAATTGCATCACAAAGCATTTTATAGAAAACAAATAGCTTTTATTCTGTTAACTTGATGTCTGATACTAATTGCATTCTATATATTACCTTTCCTTGAATTTTCTCTCTTTTTTGAGAAAAAAAAAAAGCCAAAAGCCCACCAATACACCCCCCCAACAGCCAATTTTGCTCACAATTGTGTCACAGTGCACAGACCTGAAATTCCTCTGCTGACCTGAAACAGAAACTAGTTTTTCCTTTTTAAAGCATAAACATGCTTCTGCTAAGAAACTAGTCACTAAAAATTATGGTAAAAATTAGTGTTGAGCATAAAAGAATCCTCCAAATATTAACATACTTAAAATGATACAAATCTTCAAACAAAAGATGAGCATCAATAGAAATCAACAGAAATAAACCTGTCTTTTAAGCTCAAAATCAGCCCTGCTGCAATACTAGGCCAATGCATGTCACTCACACAGAGACAAAAAGCATCACACTCATATTCATACTCTGTGTTTTCATAAGAAGAATTACCCATTCTGTGCTCACTATAGTTTTTTTATGAGAATAGGACAAGTGACAATTACTGCCAGTATTATCTGAGAAGCTCAAGTATTTTTAAAAGAAACTTATTGTGTAACCTCCTGCAAAAAAATCAAACCAGTAAGCAAATATTTTCCCACTGCAAGTGAATGTTATTTAAAAAAAAAAATCAGTCTTACCTTAACTTTAAGCACAGAAGAAAACATTTTAGCATCTTCAGATACCCCTCCAATGTACATTTTTTTTGTAAAGACAGGTGCATGGTCATTTTCATCTTTCACTTCAATAAATACCTTCGCTGTATTACCTAAAAGAGAGAATGGAAAGTATACATAGAAAGTTTTTCAATAAACCTTTAACACCTACCAGAGTTCATACATTTACAGCCCAAACAGGTCATATAAAATAGATGTATGTATAATACTGTAAAAGTAAATTCATTAGAAAGAATTTTGCTATGAAGGGTATAAACTTGAAGAAAATAAAGAGATTTCATGCTTTTTTTTTTTTTTTTAATCTACATTAATTGTTTCTGCACTTGCCAGTCTTGAATTTAACTTGGTCCTGAAATTTGTACCTTTAGAGAAAATGATTCCCATTATTTGCACATTTGTATTTTGCTATTATGGATATCTGAATTTGGTTGTAATGAAAAAGCTGACATGGCTTTCTTTACAAACCAAGTTATTTGGGAAAAAAAAAAGAAAAGACCTGCAACTAATTTTTCAAATAAATGGAAAAGCACAATGAAAGATCTCATACTTTAGTTACGCAGATTTTGGTCACATGAAATTCTTCCAAATGCTAGAAAGAGGTAATGAACAGCTAATACATAGTAGCAGTTATACTGCAAATATCAACTTGCTTTTCCCACTTCCCATGCCGATTGCTTTATGTATTTTAATTAACTCCCACACAAATACTTAGTGGGTGATTCTGCCATGGTATCTGTAAACTCACAAACCGTCATAATGTAGCAGTTGGCTAAGCAGCCTTGATACCTAATGAATTTACTGTATTAATTGAATGCATGCCTAAGTCTGTCTTTATCACAAACCTGGACTGGCCCATTGGAACTCATGAAGTATCACTTCACCCCTAGGGGTTCAACACACCTTCAACCTAAATACTGCTGTTAATTTGTGTTTTATTAAACAGTTACTGATCCACTCCACTGAATCACAGACAACAACTTATGCAAGAAAGAAAACTTCTAGCAAATGCTACAGAGCTACTGCAAAAAAAGATACAACTGCACATTAATCTACACTAACATCTGTTTTTCAGAATTGTATAATCCAAAAAGACTGCTGGAAATTCTGATATCCAGTTCATTAAAACCACATTTTCAAGTGATAAATTGCCTCAATTCAGAGTTGATTTTCCCAGCTTGTTTCAGTGCCAGGGTAATTTGAACGCTGTACAGGTGCCATGCTGATCTGAGTTAGCTTCAAAACACATTATAGAAGTGCTTGGTAGCTACATCTTTAGGGGACAAAAAGAGCAAACAACCCAGACTATTTCTTAGATTGCCAGAGTCATCACAGGTGCCAGAGTCACCACAGGTGACTGATCTATCTGATCAGGTGATCTATCTGATGGTCCAACTGGTAAGAAACAAATGAGAGGTTCATAAATGTAACTGAAATCTGAGAAAACCATTTAATATGCCATCCAATCCATTAATAGGAAGAAAAGAACTAAAAAAAAAAGAAAAGAAAAATAAAATTTTAAAATTACATTTCCTCAGAGGAATAATCAATTACTAACCTTTCACACTGATTGTAGAGATATGTTAAACAACTTGCAGGCTCTGTTATTTCATGGGAAAATGACTTCATGATATTCATTCTTTTTACAGACATGGAAAAAAAGCCATAACCTAACACCTGAATACATGTAATGTGGACATAATGGCCTGTTCGAAAACATCTCCAGTTTGCTTACATTCTTTTCAAAAGAATGATTCTTTGTTTATTACAGTGAAGAAAACTTTCAGTCAAAGAGATACTGAGAGGTCCAATGAATAGTCAAACCTCTCTTGTTAAAACATATCCTTAATGTTTCTGGCTACAATACTGAGTTGCAGTTAGAAACTGCAGTTACACCCTTCAGGGAAGAATGCAATTGGAGCAGGACTACAGAAAACCTGGGTAAGTGACCTTTACCGGCTGAGCTAATAAAAAGTTATGTCAATGGCTGGGATCAGTTTACTGCAGTAGGGAAGATCCTAATTGTATCACATTCAGTACTGGTAGGCCTAAACATTTGCAAGTCTGCACTAGCTCTAATGCAAATTAAACATCTTTTTCATAGTGCTTACTATCTTCATAATTTCAAACTCATTTTGGTGAGGTGGCTCAGCCTGATGCAAAGTTTGATTTGCAATTTGCTCAAAAACATTTGTTTAATTTGCTGGTAGTTCTCTGAGCTGCCAAAATGCTGATTTATTTAGTGATGGTTGAATGCCTTGAAAATGAGAAATGAAAGTTATTACATTGAGAACAAACCAAGTTAAATATCCTGCACATATACAGACTAACATCAGCATCGTTAACACTAAATTAAGCATATACCTTCATTTTATCTTACTGCCTGATTTTTAGATACAGCTTATATTTCATTGGTTCTGGCAGGCAGAAGGGAGCAAGGCATCTGTGAACTCTTTCCTACCACGTGCTTTTTGTCTGATTCCAGCCTACAGCTGGCCATGATAAACAACCCCTAGCCACTTATAGAGGTTGCCTTATATCAGATAAACTTAGAAGAAGCACTCACTAAAATCTCTCATCAGAAACTGTGCCATTTTGTGTGAAGGTCTTGCCAGAGTCTTTGCCATAGGGATTTCCCCAGCTGCCTCACTTGATTCAGTCAGATATCCCATGCACATGGAGATATGCTGGTGCCCAGAGACACAGGGTATGATGCTCCTGCATCTACCACCCCTGCACCTCCAGTACCCTGTATGATTGAAAAGGCCACCCAATCTGAGCATGGTCTTGCAAAGCCTGGTTTAGATTCTGGCATTAGACTAATTTTTAATTCATATTCCAAATTTGTTAATGCTTGTGTGTGGCTCTAGCCCTTTTTTCTGGTACCTGAAGGGAGCGAACAGCACCCAGTATATAATGTGCACTGATACTCTCACAGGCAGGACAGTGAATAGCAAAGGATACCAATATTTACATTCAGCTTCCAGAAGGGAGATTTGGTATCCCCATGTGTGTAAAACATGCTGCATTGGTATTTCTAATCCAGCTGCTGTTACACTCTTTTTCATGGATTTCAGGAGTTGAAACCGGAATTTACTCTTCTGAGGTACATCTTGTGAGACCTAATCAATCCAAGTAGAATTCTTATTACTGTGACTGAGTTACCTAAATAGCTGGCCAAGTGAAAGAAGGAGAAACATCTTTCCCTAGACAAAGCAACATAGGACTGACAAGGTGGCCGGAAAGAGCTGAGAAGAAAGTTGATTGAGTACTACAATTATCTGCTTCAGCTGCAAAGTTTGTCTGCATACTAAGTATGCAGATGATACTTGATAAGCAAATAGTTTCTTTAGTTTTACTCCACATTTTTACTGCTAAGACGCATTTATTGTCTAGATTTTTCACACCAATTAGTTCAACAGTCATGAAGGTCAGGTCAGCCATCCAGACAATATACTGCAAAGGAATTTTCTTCACTACAAGCTCCTGCAAGGTGTCCTATGTTCCATTTGCCTCTTCTATGCCCACCCTAAGATGAGCTGCAGTGCAAAGATTATACAGAACTGCAGCTGCTTGTAAGTCATCAAAGCTTGGAAGAACCAAACATACTGCATGCACTGCTCTAGCTAAATAATCACTCCCAAAACTAGAAAACGAAGTATTTGGATCTTTCAGCTTTTTTGATCTGTTTTAGGAGAGTGAAAACATCCTTAAAGGTTCTCTAAAGGAAACCTACAGACCCTCTGAAGCACATAAAACTAGAAAATAAAATTAACAAACCCTCCAGGGAGCTGGTCAGAAATAGCATATGCTATCACTTCCAGAAGTTTTCTTCAGACATGCTTGTTGAAAACTCTTCTCCAGTATTACTGCTTATCTAAGTAGAGCTAATAATAAGCCTGTGTCAAGTGAGCCCCTAGTTTCTTGCTAGATTTCAGAAACTGAGTGAAAGCAATGCTTTTTGAATGCTGAGACAGTGTCAACTATGCTTTCATTATTACTGTTCTTTTTACATTATGCTTTCATCAATGATGCTGCATTTGTCTTCCATAATATGCCAGGCCAGCCATTGATAGAGCTACTTTTCATGCATCAATAATTTTAACATAAAAAACCATATAGATTAAGCAGTGACTGTTTGTTCTGTAGTATGTAACAGCAAATTCTTCTCTTCTAAAAGTTCATTTTAATCAAACTGGGAATAAGAATTGTAATTCACTGGGGTTCAATAACACTTTGCTTTACTACTGTCTTAAAAAGTGCTTTAAGCAGACTTTGTGCTTTTGCAGGTAAACTAAACTGAACTGCAGCTGCACTCAAATCTCACCTTAATAAATTTGAGAGAACCAAACAGGAACCAGCACTGAATATTTTTCATCCGGCATTTTCATCTAAATCAACATTTGCCCATAAAGCCTGAACATGATCACATGCTGTATCTGACCAGGAACAGTGCAAAAAGAAGCTTTGACTAGATGCAAACAGCAACACGTTTGGAGTAGCACCGATGCAAAGTCTCATTTAAATCAATAAAACTCATCCTTTTTACTAAATAACCAGGAGTGACCATGGGAGATTTAAGTGTGGTGAAACTTGGTCATGAGGTATACAGCTGCTGCAGTGGGAGGCTCTGTGATAGGGTAAGGTGAAGAGCAGGACTCTCCAGAAAACCTGAGGAACAGCAGGGAGCCCCACCTGGAGCTGGCAGCTCTTGTGAGCAGGAGCAATGTGGGAGATTTAAGTGGCCCTAGGGAGCTGTTTGACCAGAGATGTCAAAAAAATGTAAGGTAGGGTTCTTCAGGTACATAAAGAGAAGGCAGAAACAGATGTAAAATACTGTCCTGCTGTTAATCATGAAAGATGAATTAGTCACCAACAATGCTCCAAAGGCAGAGATTCTCGACTCTTTCTTCACCAGCACTCTTGGGCCCCAGGCCTTAGGATGAAAGATTCCAAGTTGATGCAAACACAAACCCACCATCACTGAAGGAAGAGTTGGTATGTGAACTATTGCAGGAGTTTGACCCCTACAAATTAATGGGCCCTGACAATGTCCACCTAAGGCTGTTGAGAGCTGGCTGACATCACTGCGAGACTGTTTTCCATAATCTTTGAGAAGTCATGGAAATTGAAGGACGCTCCACAAGGCTGAAAGAAGGTTTATGTCACTCCCATCTCCAAGAAGGGCTTAAAGGATGATTCAGGAAAGTATAGGCCCATCAGCCTTTCTTGAGTTGCTGGGAAAGTAATGGAATGGATCCTCCTGGGGGATGTCACAAGTCAAAGGAAGCACATGACTGGGAAAAGTCGGCACTGACTCACCAAGCACAAATCATGCTTGAGAGACATGATTGCCTTCTATGACAAAGTAACCTGCTTGGCTGATGTAGTGTATATTGTCCACCTAGATTTATTCAAGGCTTTTGAAGCAGTTTCCCACAGCATCCATTCCCACAGTAGAGAAAGTGATGCATTACAGTCTTGACAAGTGCGTTTATGTGGTGGATGGGGAGCCTGCTGACAGGCCACACGCAGGTGGTGCTGAACAGTGATGTTCAAACTGGGGACCAGTCACAAGTGAAGTCCACCAGGGATCAGTATTGAGCCCAAGGCTATTTAATATCTTTTAAGTGATCTGGATGATGGAATCAAGTGCACCCTGGCAAAGTTTGTTGATGATACCAAACTGAGTGCGTGTTGTGGTTTAAGCTGTAAATCACTCTGCCCACCCACTCACTCCTCCCACCTTCTTCCCCCCACTATGGGGGGGGAGGGGGAATGGAGAGAAGAACCGAATGAATGCAACTCCCATGGGTTGAGATAAGAACAGTGCAGTAACTGAGGTATAACACAAACCTCTGCTGCTACCACCAATAACAACAATGACCAGGGAAAATACAATGGAAGAGGACAAAACTGCTTACCACTCAACAACCGAGCCATGAACTGAACTCTTCAAGGTCCCTGCCCCCAGTTTTACGTCCTGGGCATGACGTACTGTGGTATGGAATACCTCTTTGGTCAGTTTGCCCTGCCTCTGCTTCCTCCCGGCTTCCTCCCAGCTTCCCCTCCTCCCCAGCAGAGCATGAGGCTCAGAAAGCCCTTGGTGAGACCAAAACATTCTAAACTGTAACTACAGACACTGGTGTTATCAGTGCTGTTCCTAGGCCAAAAGTTGAAAACACAGCACTGAACCAGCTACTACAAAGGAGAAAAATGACTGCTGCTGCTGAACACAGGACAGTGGGGAAATAGACACCTTGGAATGAAGAGCCACCCTGCAGGAAGACCTGCATAGGCTGGAAGAGTGAGCTAACAAAAGTCTTATGAAGTTCAACAAGGACAAGTGTAAGGTCTTGCACCTGGGAAAACATAATCCAAGAGAGCAGAACAGGCTGGGATCTACCTGGCTGGCAGCATTTCTGTGTAAGGGAACTGGGTGCTCCTGACAAACAACAAGCAGTAAGCTGGTGTGGCAAAGAAAGCCAACAGGATTGTGGGCTGCATCAACAAGGGCATCACCAGCAGAGATAGAGGTGACATTATCCCACTCTGCTCAACTGTTATCAGGCCACACCCAGAACGCTGTGTTCAGTTTTGGTCCCCATTGTACAAAAAAAGACATGGACAGGCTGGACAGGGTCCAAAGAAAGTCCACCAGGATGATAAAAGGAGTGGAAAATTTTTCCTATGAAGAAAAGATGAGAACTATGTTCAGCCTCGAGAAAAGAAGGCTCAAGAGAGACCTTATCACCATTTTCCAGTATTTAAAAGGTGGCTACAAAGAAGACAAAGACTTTCTTTTTATGAGGAGTCAAGTAGAAAAGATGAGGGGTAATGAGACCAAGTTACTCCTGGGGATATTCTGACTGGACAAAAAAAAGGAAAACTTTTCACAATTAGAACAATTGGCCATTGGAATAATCTCTCAGGAAAGTGATGGACTCCCCAGCATTGGACACTTTTTAAGATTCTAAGATTCTATGATTGAAAGTGAGCTCATATTTTAAGCAGTATCTCTTAAACACATTACTTTGTTGCCCACAGAAATATGAAGTTTGTCCCAGTGGTTTTCAGGGATATTACCCCAGAGCTGTGTCATAGAGGAGCCAGATTTGTAGCTCTGAAGCATATTTTTTACGTTCATCACATCTGGATTCAGGGACTGGCATGGCAGTTTTTTTTGGTAAAAACCCTCTCTTTGCTGCTACCTATAACCTATAGTATTTTTCACCCCTATACTGCTCCACTGTTCTTTCTTATTGCATTTAGGTAGAACTTTCTCTTTGCTGCTCCCCTGGTTTCCTGTAAACCCCTCTGTTTTCTCCTGTCCCTTCCTTCCTTGCCACAACAAGGTTATTGCTCTGACCACATTTTCCTTGGTATCAAAATGCAGGACAGTGAGAAGCAGATGAAAACTTCACAAACAGCTGACAGTGCTAAATGAAGTAAAAGATGATGCTTCTTTTATTTTTCAAGAAGTACTTTTGGTTTAGTAAATGATTAATTGTACTGATACATTTCCTTCACCTCACTAATTCACACCTCTTTCCGGGAGGAAGGAGCTGTTCACTCTGTGATAGATTACAGGGCAGCACCTTCCACATGTAGAAGAAATCCTGCCACACACAGTTTTGTGATGTTCACCTTAGGTATCAGTTTTTCTTTTTTTTTTTTTTAACCTCATTCATTGAGGCAGAACTGAAAGCTTCTGTTTAGAAGCTGATAATCATAATCCTAATTTGACCTATAGCAAACATCAGGCTAGAGTCCGTAGTGCTAGACAATCTAAGAAGCAAAGAGCAGTCAGAAAAAAAATCCAGGGCTGCTAAATTTAATTGAATTGGAGAAGTCCATTAATACTGAATGTCTTCCAGGGCTCAGCATCACTAGTTGCTGATTCTTATAGCTAGAATTCCAACTGTTTAAATTCATTATAATCAGAAAACCTAACTCTTCTCCCATTCAATCTAAGCAAAAATGCACTGCAATTTCATATTATAAAGATTCAGCAAAAGTAATTCATTTAAGGAATTCAATTCCACCAAAAGAATGTGATTTTGCATGATTTACCATCATATTTAAAAAACACAGTTTAAGTCACCAGTTTTATATTCTCACACTCGAAATGACATCTCAATTTACTTTCCCTCCTTATTTGTTGAGTTACTACTACACTAACAGTTGGTGCTATTACTAAATCATAGCATCATATAATGTTCAGGGTTGGAAAAAGCAGGGACGCCTCATCCTAGACCATGTTGCCGAAAGCCTTGTTGAACCTGGTCTTGAACTAAGGATGGAGCATTTGCCACTTTTATGTGTGATATGTTCTGATGTCTTACCATCCTCAGTAGAGAACCACTTCCTTATATCTAACCTGAACTTCCCTGGTTTTAAATTTAAACCCACTACCTCTTGTCCTACCACTACACTCCCTGATGAAAAGTCCCTCTCCAGCACCCTTGCAGGCCCCCTTCAATTGCTGGAAGGCTGCTATGAGGTCTCCATGTAGCCTTCTCAAGGTTGAACAGCCCCAACTTTCTCAGCTTGTCTTTGTATGGGAGGTGCTCCAGGCCCCTTATCATCCTCGTGGCTCTCCTCTGGACTTGCTCCAAAAGCTCCATGCCCTTCTTAAGCTGAGGAGACCAGAACTGCACACAGTACTCGAAGTGAGGTCTCACGAGAGCAGAGTAGAAGGGCAGGATCACCTCCTTCAACCTACTGGTCATGCTCCTTTTGATGCAGCCTAGGACATAGTTGGCTTTCTGGGCTGCGAGCGCACACTGCCAGCTCATATTCAGGTTCTTGTTGACCAACACCCCCAAGTTTTTCTTGGAGAAGTCCTTCAGAGTACGGCTGCCCTGAATCTCTTCTCTGCCCAACCTGTAGCAGTGCCTGGGATTGCCCTGACCCAGGTGTAGAACCTTGCACTTGTCATTGTTGAATTTCATGAGGCTGACATTAACCCAGCTCTCAAGGTCCCTCTGGATGGCATCTTTTCCCTCCAGCATATCAATCAAACCACACAGCTTAGTATCATTGGCAAACTTGCTGAGGCTGCACTGATAAGCTTAGTTATAGTTAATGCAGTATCATTCACTCTTCCATTGCACAGATGAAAATTCAAACTCCTACTTTTGTATAATTATCTTCTATAATATCATAAAGTTAAAAACAATTTGGTACTTAGCTTCCAAGCTCTGTAAAACTCAGCACTGCTTTGTGGCTGGTAGTTTGTCAGTGGTGTGCTATCTAGCTCCAGAAGGCTTAATCATTGCAGCTCTAGAGTATGTCATCAATTCACTGCCAACAAATTCCAGAATGGTTCACCAATTCAGTGGTATCTAACACCAGAACTGACAGTTATTAATTGCCATTGAGTGTCAGAGCAGTGTATTAATTCAATGTCACATAATTTTAGAGAAGTTCATTCAAAGTCACCTATCTGTAAAGTAGTTTATCATTTCAATGTCACCAAAGTCCACAGCAGGACACTAATTCTGTCTCATCTCTGTCCACTATAGCTCATCCATTCAATGCCCTGAAACTCAGAAGTAACATTTAACCTGATTAAGACTCATCAATAAAGAAAAAGGTGCTGAGAAAATGGAAAGACATACATCATATAGATAAAGGAATCAAACCTTGAGGTCAAGGAATCTCCATTACAAACACATGAGTGATTTAGTTAGACAGATACCTGTAAAATATTTAAAAAATATACTTCTACCAAATTATTTAGCTATCCATCCAGCACAGTGCATACTCAAAACCTAATACATGCTGTATACTCATGGATATTCACAGAATCATAGAATAGTTAGGGCTGGAAAGGACCTTAAGATCATCTTGTTCAAGCCCAACCACCATGGGCAGGGACCCCTCACCCTAGACCATGTCACCCAAGGTTCTGTCCAACCTCGCCTTGCACACAGCCTGTCTTCATACAGGAGGCACTCTAGCCTCCTTATCATCCTTGTGGCCCTCCTCTGGACTTGGTGCAACAGCTCCATGACCTTCTTATGTTGAGGAGACAAGAACTGCACACAAAACTCCAAGTGGTGTCTCATGAGAGCAGAGTAGAGGGGCAGGATCACCTCCTTCAAGGTGCTGGTCACATTTCTTTTGATGCAGCCCAGTATACGGTTAGCTTTGTGGGCTGCGATTCAAACACATACAGCAAGTGCATGTCTTCCAAATTCAAACTCAATTATCAAGTATTCCTGACTGCAATAATTCAGCTATCATCTTTTTATAATTACTGCCCAGTTTAGAGAACTGCTCTAGTGCGGACTATGAGTCAGAAGGCGTGCCCAAATACCACTGCTGGAACCTCCTGTCTCCCTTGCCTGTTCAGCTGTGTCAGAGTAAGATTTGAAAAAAGCTGTACACTGCATGGAACCTTATTTCCTCACTGTCATAGGTTCAGCAGCAGCAGTCATTTTTCTCTTTTTCATAGTAGCTGGTACAGCACTGTGTTTTTGGTTTCTGGCTTGGGAACAGTGCTGATAACACCAGTGTTTATAGTTATGACTTAGAATGTTTAGGCTGGCCAAGGACTTTCTGA
>JASSUY010029850.1:0-13001 GCA_032466535.1 Forpus xanthops
CCTTCCCATTTCCCTGGGACTGGGGAAGAAAGAGGGGGGAGTGCGCAGAACTGTTTGAGGGGCCTCAAACTACGACAATAACTCAGTCCAAACTTACCTCTATGTTTTCAAGTGTCTAAGCCAAAGCTCAGAACTGAATCACTGTTCTGCTGCCAGGCAGGGTATGCTACAAAATGACCGCACATAATATTCAGTTTATTAAACAAGCACACTAAAGCTAACAAGTACAATAATGTGAATTTTGTATATATCTCTATATATACCGTAAATAAGTAATGAAGCAAATCTGATTGAGATATATATATATATTGTACAGCAGAAAATTAGCAGTGCATCAGATTTTTGCAGCATAGAGAGAACAAAGATCAAGAGCAAATACGTCACCAAATCCCACCAAATCATCATCCAGGCCCACACTGCAAGCTGGGAAGCCCCTTAGCAGCCAATGCCAGGAGTTTCAGGTAATTGGGGAAATTCCTACGCTGTGCATCCACCCCTGGGTGAGGCTTCAGATTTGGCCACAGGAGGGTCCTGCTTTTTTATCCTTAGAAAAACAAATGGGTTTTAAGCCAGCTTTGTGATTGTTTACTCGTGAGGCCATGCAGTTTCACATGATCTCACTGTTGTCCACTTCAAGAGCATTGGCCAGATGTCCTGGTGCGGCCAAGTATGAGGGTCATAGAACAGCTGCACACCTATGTTTTCCTGCTTCTTTCTGACAAACAGTCACAATGAATATAAACATATATACTCTACTGAATACACTTTGACAAAAACATACTCTATTATGTCTTTCAGCCAGGAGAGGGAATCAACTCTCAGCTAGGCTCCTATCCATTGTAATCCCTTATGCATTTATCCCAAATTTGTTCCCTTTAAACTCATGTTGATAAAGTCATACTGATGTTTTTCTTTTCCTCCCCCTTTTCCACACAGCCCACACCTTCCCTTACATGTCCTTTCTTAACAAGAAGACAGTCAGGTATGTGCTGTGCATGCTTCTACAGGCAATTTTCTCAAGGTAAGCTAGAAGGTTTGAGCAAGAGAACATTGCCCCATGCAGCACTTCATGATTTCAGTCCTCACCCACTGGTGTGCAGCAGGACTTGGCTGGGCTATTTGTCATGGGGGTGAGGGAGGGATGCAGGCTGCTAAGAAAAGCATGTGAAGGTCTCAATGACAGGTATGAATGTAACACCTCACAGAGCTGAAATACCTCGTTATCTGCTTGCCTCCAGCTATGTCCAGCCTTCCTATCTCCCATGGGTATGGCTGCAAAAGAGGAAAGGTTGATGGAAGTCTTGTGGCTACAGCTTTAAAACCTCCTGCCTTCTTTCCTCTTTCCACAACTTCAAACAAAAACCCAGAAATGTGGGTGAGCACCACCCCTCCAGCACTTTGAGGTATGGCCATGCTAACTCACCCTTATTTTGGGACAATGTTATTTCCATCGTTTTTCTAACCCACATTAGGTTTCTTGCAGTGCATTGAACTGTGGGTTTCCCTAGACTACAGCGGACAGATGGATCAGATGGGTGTTTGGTTTCAGAGAACAGGACAAACTCTCTTCCTCTCCTCTCTCTGTGCCTCCTGCTAAGGTCAGACCACATAGCAATTTGATGGAGGGAGAACAAAAAGAGGCATAGAGGAGTGAGATCAGATCTGTAAGGGACAAAGCCAGATTGCTAAGGGAGGCAGGAAATGAAGACTATCCCCAAAAGCCCTAGCCTCCTGCTGCTTTCCTTCAACATGTTTTCAAACTGTCAGAGGATTTTTCTATTCTATGTGCTCATCTCATTGGCTTTTTTTAATACTCTGTCCCCTCTTGGCTGACCCAGCATCCCAGACACCCATGACTTTTTTCTGCTGCTAATTAGTCTGAAGAAGAGATATCAATTGCCGCATACTTTCTGCTCAGGTTTAAGGCAACTGAAGAACTTACTCCTTGGTGAAAAAATTCATACATTAAGCCATGCTAAAATTGTGAGCTCTATCCAGTTCTGTCTAGGACAAACATGTCTGTTTATGAAATTAGAATCCTAACCACCATTCCTGATTATTTCACAAATCTCTCTCAAATCCTTCTTTCACTCCTGCTTCTACATTTACTTCTTTTCTTTTCCAGCCCAATGTGCTGATCTTTGTAGAGGCTTTTAATACCCTTTGAAGTTCCAAAGTTGGTAGTAACATTTTATTTCAAATCCTTTGATTGAGTCAACTAGGTCAGCACAAGTCATACGGACCATCGCCCACATGTACCCGAACATGCTGAGTCAGTGGCAGAAGGTTGCGCCTCACAACACGACTCCATTGTTATTCTAATTTTCTCATTCCACAAGTGCTCTCCCACCATTTCCCTCCCACTGCAAGAAGCTTTGCTACAGAATGAGCACAACTAACAGCGCACAGGGCTGCTATACAAAGGAAAAGAAAAGCTGGTGGAAATTGCTACAACCTCTCATGTCTGTGGCAACTTTATTATACCACTTGACACAGCTTGAAGGAAAACTAGAGATTTCACAAAAGGCAATATTTAAAAAGAAGTTTTTTTTTTTTTTTTTTTTTTTTTGTCAACTAGATCTAAGTGTTTTAAAAAAACTCAGCTCTGACAAGATTTGTTTTTCTCTTCCCCATACCTCTTTTAAAGGGAACTTTGAACAACACATTTTCTTCTAAGTTATACACATTTCATGCACTCTGGTACAGAAACATAAAACATAGAAAATGACTTCGTCCAACCATGTCCAAAATAATCTGATTACTCTGAAAAGCAGACAGCTGCAGCAGTACAAAACACTTTTGAGTGGGCAATCTGAAAGACTAGAATAGGACTGGATATAATTCCAGAAGTTCTTTTTATCCAAGTAACTCTCATGCAGATGACACCCTATACAAAATGCTCTCCTTGGTCTGACTTTTAGTGCCTTTGTCCCTGCCCCTTGCAAGGCTACTAAGCACTGCTCAGACGAATGTCTCATAACCTGAACTTGTTAATCATTCAAGCTTCTTCAAAACCAATACACTGAACAAGGAAACAGTACTAAAACTTCAAATATAAAGACTCTGAAGTCCTAGAATTGCCTAATCTTGAACCTGCAAGATTTTTTTTCTACTTAGACCAAATCATTATCCAGATCACAGAACCAATCCTTTGCTGCTTCACGTCACTTGAGGGCCACAAACTGTATTCATATGATGGCTGTTCTCTTGGCAGCAGCTGCTACTAATACTTTTACCCTTCAGGGTGTCAGTGAACCAAGCCACAGTGCGCACAGACAGTTGAGCAGGTAATTTGGAAACTTAACAGAAACCTTTGAACTCATAGTCCAAAACTGTCTAGAAACACCTACATGTAGATAGAGAGAAATCGAAGAGAGTAAGAGGATCCAGGTCATTTCAGAATCCTGAAGGGTCCATTTCTAGAAGAGACCCAGCACCAATGGGTCCTAAATGAGTTTGATTCACAAAGGGCATTTTCACTTCTTTGCTAAAGATAGTTGAAAAGTCTTTCTCCAAATGTGTTGGGAGAGGATATGATAACAAAATAGCTTTCCATGCCTCCAGTAGTTCAAGACATCCTCTTGGTGGGACACTAGGAGTATCAGATAACACAAAACAAGCAGGCAGTTTCTAGGAATCAAGTTAATTCATGATTGTGATATCCTAGATTGTAAAGCCATGTTATATAGTTTTTGTCTACTGTGAGCTAAATGGCTGGTGGAGACTGATGACAGGTAGGAAGGGATTGTCATTGATTGCAGAACTTAAAGAATGAACTTCCTGACCTTCATATTTTAAAAATCTGAATTCAGCATTAGCAGAGAATTTCCATGCACGCCAATGTTTTTTTTTAGAACCGGAGTGGGTTTTTTAGTTTAATTGTGATATATGCATGAGCTTAACTTTGCTTCAGCAAAGATTTTTTTTTACTGAGGATGTAAGATCATTATCACTTCCATTACACCCCGTGTGAATTATCTGATATGTCTATGGGTGCATGTCATTCAGCATATTCAAAAAATACAAATTTTAGGGCATGCTGCAGGCTTGAATAAAAATAGATTTGTCATTTTTGCAATAGAACACTTTTGGCCTTTTTTTTTTTCTTCACACAATTTATTTTTCCCTTTAAATAAGAGACCAAGGGAGAATTGTTGGTTTATACAAAGCTTTTCTGTAGAGGTGACCTTTTCTGACCCTCTGTGAAAGTTAAGCATTCACTAACAACCAATAAAGATGATATCTAAAATTAAAGATCTGCATAGAAATAATTTCAACCCTGGGAATACATTTGGGTTAAAAAAGGATATTTTTAGGGAACACTTCACGACAGCATGAGAAATATCCACTACAAATGAAAATGATAGATTTGTGTTGTTGTAATGCTACATTCATTGTTTACAATAAATGAGTTATTCATCACAAATGACAATGATGTCATTTGGTTTATTTGAGAAGGTGGGAAATTTAGAACCAGTAAGACTTGAATTATTCCCAGCTCTGCGGCTGGCCTTGAGGGTGAACTGGGGCAAGTTATCTTAGAATCATTGAATCATAGAATAGTTAGGGTTGGAAAGGACCTTAAGATCATCTAGTTCCAACTCCCTTGGCATGGGCAGGGACACCTCCCTCTAAACCATGCCACCCAAAGCTATGTCCAACCTGGCCTTGAACACCGCCAGTGATGGAGCATTCACAGTTTCCCTGGGCAACACATTCCAGTGCCTCACCACCCTTACAGTAAAGAATTTCTTCCTCATATCCAATCTAAACTTTCCCTGTTTAAGTTTGAACCCGTTACCCCTTGTCCTCTCACTACAGTCCCTCATGAAGAGATCCTCCCCAGCATCCCTATAGGCTTGCCCTGTAGTGTCTCTCTTTCACCATCCATAAAGCTTTATGTGAGATGGGTACTGTTCCTTTGTAAAGTGCTCAGAGATCTGACGAAATGTGCTGTCTTGGAGCCAGGTGCTAATGCTCCTGTATTTGAAAGCATTAAAACTTGGGTCTACAAGTGGTGTCTGCATTTAGTTGTATGATTACCATGGTCCTGTATGCTAATTGGATCACTGAGCAAGAGGCTTGGTCTGCCATTTGAACATAATGACTCTTTCTAAAATCAGGCATGTGCTAAGGCCTCCATCTTTACATCAAAGATTTCTTGGGAGCAATAAAGTGCTTATGCCACATCATGAAGGTCAACGTTTGCGAGATGTGATTTTCTTCTTTAGTGCATGACTGAGAAGTATACCTCTGGCCAGCTCATGGAATTTTCTTATAAATAGTGGAAAAATAATTCCTCAAACATAATGTGTTCAAGCTATGGACACACTGAACAGAAAATAAACTCTCCCAAATCTCTGCAAATCCAAATATTCACAAAGATGAAGAATTTGGGATGCTCTGGAGTTCATTCTTTCCCTGCCTTGCATAGGAATGGAGTGACTGCATCAGCAGTCAAGGGAAGAACTACTACTAGGTCCCTTCCAATGCAGACTATTCTATGACTCTATACAACAATTCTTCTTGGAAAAAGAGTCCACATGCCTGTCATAATGTGTCTGTGTCTCACCAAAACCCCTCCTGCACTAGAATGACCAATTTATGTGTGTTTGACTCCAGATGCTTGTTCCCACCCCAGTGAACCATCTCCTCAGCTGTACATGAGTGAAAAATTAGTGTTTTCAACTCAAATCAGTTCATTGAGTAGCTGAAGGTGAAATACGGGGCAAACTCTAACACTATCACCCAGGAAAAAAAGAGCTGTGGATCTGTACCACTAGATGTCTGAAACAAAATATAACAGTAAAGAGTAAAATGCATCCTTCCGTCTCTATGTGAGCTATCCAGATCAGGATATAGGGGAAGCTTTTTGGAGGTACCTAAAATCCTTAATTGGAAGAAAAAGTGTTTCAGAAAATTAGAGGTTTTTTTAGTATGTGATGTCACTTAACAAAGCTTTGCACCTAATCTAATGCTTTCAATTATTTTTTCTTCTCATAGGACTTAGTGTTGTGGAAAAGAAAATAATCAGAATTTATTGTCACTTTGTTAAGATGGAGTGATTCCTTGTTAATTCTGATACATTAACTTAATGATAGCTGAAACATTCTGTTCCTTTATTTTATACTATGTTTTGCTCTATTTTATTTTTTAAATTGTTTAAGGCAGCTGGTATATAATACATATTTAAATATTTGTTTTCTATATCAAAATGCCACCACTTTGTGTTGCAAAAAAGTTTTAACTTAGTCCCTTGCTGAAAGTGCCAACCCATTTAATTTCAATGCAAACAGGAGACACATTCAAAACAAAACATAAGCAGATTGTCAGGCAATGTTGCTGCCATCCAACAAACGCACATATTCATCTGGAAAAGACAGTATTTCAAACTGTACTGTGTAGTGGTTAGACTTAATTATTTTTACAGTAAGCTAAAACTAATAAACCATAAGATAAATTATGTTAATATTTTAACAATTGTATCATGTCATGACAGAATACAGCACAACACAGCTTTGAACTGTATAAATCATATTGTGTATTTCTAATTCTAGCATAAAATAAAATATTACAATAGTCTAAGCAGGTACATTTCAGATTTTTTTGAAACATAAATATGCTCAAAATACTTCCTTACAAAATAAAAACAAACCCACAGGAAATGGAAAATGAAGGCTTCAAACTGATCTGCAACAGATCCCACTTTTCTCCTACACATGGTGGGGATGGGAAAAATAAAGCTTGAGGTCTGCTCACCAGTACACAGGACAGCAAAAATAGGGTTGCCAAAAAGCCATCACAGTTAGCATATGGCAGAAGCAAACAGCTATATCCTTCCTTGTCCCGAGGATCCACAATAAGAGAGGTAGCACATGAGCATACAACAGACACATGTGCAATGCGTCTGGACCTTAAGGACATGAACAGGGAAAATGAATGAGAAAGAATAATTTGGCTCTTAACTGGAATGTATCTTATCAAGATTTATGTTTACTGAGAGATGTCTCAGGTAACTGATTCAATCTAATGACAGTGAATACTAATGACTGCCGCTTATTAGTGTAAATTTGGCTTAATGGAGAGGCATTCAGCAGGTGCCAAGTAACTGCATGGTCAGTTGACTCTGTCAGGTCAAATTAAACTCAAATTATAGGTTCCATAAAAAAGAAGTGTTTTCTTATACTAAGGGCAGCTGAAATGTTTTATTTTATATAATTATTTTTAGTCAAAAGCACACAAATATACAAAAAAATCAGATCAAAACAGTCTTTGCAATCACGTTTGCTTTTGACCACTTGAGAAAGTCAGCAAGATGGTGTGAATGTTCTTTCCATACAGCACAATGGCACAAGCTCATTTCCATGCCTACAGTTAATGTGATATTGCTGCTTTCACTATTGTTCTAGCTACCATGAACGGTTCCAAAAGGGGCTGGGAGTTGGGCATCAGGCAAACTACACTATCTCTTGTTTTATTCCATTTCAAACTATGAAGATAAAGCAGCCCAGAAATGCTGTACCGTCTGGGATATTTTAATGGCCTTTATAAGCAGGTAGCCAAGTGTGGCATATGTGGGCATTGACCCATCTCAGTCCTTTGGCTTCCTTTCTTGTAGTGCTTTACGCTAGTGTATGTGCAAAAGCAGAGTGATGAACAGTTCTTCTGGTTACAAGAACAAGTTTGACTCAGCCTCAAGGTCCACCTGAGTATTGCTTGGACATGAGAAAATCAGTAACTATCCTCAAGTGGCAACGTTTATTGTCAGGCACTTTCAAATCAATGAGGAGGCTATTTAAGAGCTCAGATAAGTAGGTAGCTCAAGTTCCTTATATGAATTCCTGTTTTGTTCTGGGTTTTTTTGGTAGCTGAAGAGCACTCAATATTTTGCAAGCCCTATCTCTTCTTGCTGGACACGCTGTTTGGAAGGCATTTTTCCCTTAACCAGTTGAAACACACAAAGGGAGTCTCTTCATGCTCACCTGAAATTGATGATTCTTCCCAAGCAATTCCAAGGCAGGCATGATGCAAGCTCAAAGCTAGCAGCAGCTCCACCATCACTGCTGATATTTCAGCAGCAACATAGGTATTGACAGAGCATAAGAGGCTCTCTGGCTTTCATAATTCAGCAATTAGAATTGAAGTAGATTAGACTAAGAGAGTGTTTTCTCAAGAGTATGAATGTTACCCTTGACCAGTATCACAAAGATTTAAGCTATTTCTGCTCACAGTTAATAATCATTAAAAATGCGAAGCTAATAGTGTGTGTTCATACTAGAGCAGGGGAGAATTTAAGAGGAAGGAAACAAAAGAAGGGATGGAAGAAGAAATTGGAATACAAAAAGGACAAATATTTTTTAATTTATTACAGTTTTGTGTACAGAAATAAGCCTTTCCAGCCACAGAATAATTTGAACCCTCATTTGCCGAAGTATTCATCAAGAAGTAGAGGATCTTCAATTTAATCTCCTTCAGTATAAATCGAAACACTTATTAGTAAAGGTACCAACATAAATGGCTATTTTACAGTAGCTCTAAAATCTGTGGATCAAATTTTACGCTTACCTACCCCACATAGATTGAGTCCACCTGCTGGGATAAATTCTTTGTGAAAAGATACTTGAAGGATAATAAATCCTCTTTCTTCTTCAGTGATGCATTAGGTGTATGGCTATAATTTCTCTTTTTAAGGATTCTTGCTCAAAGAAGAAATCCTGCTTCCAGAAAGGTATAAACAAAAGTGTCAGAAAAATCAGACCAAAGCATGAAAAAAGATGTAATCATAACAACATTGTATATTTTTCTATTATTCTGATTGCTCTTGAGAGAAAGAGTGAGAGAGCAAAAGAAAAGCAAACACAACTGCTAGCCTCCAAAACTTACAGGAAATTAATAACAGCATCTGTGGGGTTTTTTTTATACTACTGAAATTTTCCCTGCTGTTGTGAAAATAAGGTAAGACAAGCATAAAGTGACAGAACATCAGCTGGTGTAAATCATCACAGCTCTATTTAAAGGATGAATTTGTCCCAGTAAGTTTAGTAGGAAAAGATATATTTACATTGATCTAGTGCTGGACAATAATTGGAATGTACATGCAATACATATTTTGATGTTTTGTTTTCACTACCATTTCTGCAGCATCAATCACTGTAATCTTTGAGTGAGGAGCTCAGAAATCTTTCTTGTCTGAGCAGATGCCATGAATGACTGGGCAATGTTTTGCAGTCTTTGGTGCCCGAACACCCACTGAGGGTAATCAAATGGGACCTGAGCACCTTACAGGATTTGAAAGAAGTATTTTTTACTGCTTACCTTGTTTGAAGTCCCAGTGACATAACAGAACAATGATGATGGTACTGTTTTGGGGGCTGGAAGCCAAAATAGGTTTTCAGAGGCCTTGCTATGCTCTGGGATTTCTCATTTCTCATATAGCCACAGTGGCTGGAGCCTGGCCAGGTAAGAGTGACAGAGCAGTAGTGCTGAGCACACCTGGCCAGCATCTCTACCTCCCAGGAGCAGCATTTGAAGAAGTTCAGAACTTCCATGGATGGAGGGTCCTTTGTAATAAGGACATCTTGAAACTACTTCTTTTTGCCCTTCCTTCCCTTTTCCTGCACAAGTATGGAAGAAAAAGGCACAAAATTGGTGACAGTCAAAAGCAAGAAAAGAGGGAAGACTTAAGGCATCAAGAATGGAGAAGGTACAGTGTAAAAGGCTGGGAAAGCAGAGAATTTAACCGGCACTGAGTTTTGGGCAGATATTTAGGAGACTGGGATGAAGCTGAAGGTACGGCATAGTGAGTGGATACTGTTGCGCTTTACATAGTGAAACAGTCAAAAGAAGGTGAAAAGGTAATCTAACTTTCTGGTGGAGTCTCCAAGCCCCCAGGTTGCAGCAGGATGGCATGCAGCGACACAGAGCTATGCCTGATGCAGACATCAGCCTGCAGCTCCCCAGGAGGTGCCGAGGGAGAGGAGATGCCTGTGTACCTGGCAGAGTGGCATGTGTCAACCTCAGCAGCCCTTGGTGTTGCCCAGCTCTAGCTGCCCCTTTGAACCAAAGGGGTTCTTCCTGCTAGTGACTGCCAGGGCTCCTGCCTGAACAAATCCATACAGATAAGCAGATTCAACATCAAATATAGCTGCAAAAATTATTTTTTCTATCTGCCTAAAAAAAGGACAAGATGAGGAAATAGATCAGTAGCACTCTGTTTGTTGCTCTGCCACAGTTTTTGCTATTAGGAGAATTGTCACTCATGGCAGCAGACACATCCCCATCTCTGACATCCTGAGCTGCTTTATCCAGCTCTACTCTCACACAGCAAATGTTTCCACCCACTGCCTTTACACCTTGCTTTCCATACTGTGGGCTTCCAAAAGGCTGTCTAGCAGTGTCCCAGTTTTTAATTTTCCCCAGCCTTTTTCAGCCATTGAGATAAATTCAGACTGAAAGATGCAAAGAAAGAATGAGTAACCATTATCATGCTCGAGGCTTGATAGAAAAATCATAGCTACAAAGGCCATAAATTCCATATTTACAATGCCAGCCACTCACAGCATGGCTCTATTTAATCACTGCACGTGTGCTTTTAAAGCCCCAGACTTCTAGGAGAACATTATTTGCATGAATCACAGGTTTCAGTATGAGCTGGTTGCTACCTCTTGTTCACTTGCAATTGTGTTTTCACAGTGGGTGGGAAAATGCTGGAAAAATCATCAACAAACCTTCAATTGTCCACCTGACCTAAAGAAAGCAGAGCGTGTGTTTTTGAAAGGTTTTCTTTTTAAATGCTGCAATAAGGGAGAATATGGCCAGTTATAGCAGCTAGATGGGGACCTTTGTGCAAGGGATGAAGCCAGGGTGGTGCTGGACTGAAGTGGCTTGGGATGTGGATTTCCTAGGAGGTGAGATGGAAAATAAAGAGCTTTTATGGGAATGAAAGGACCTCCAGAGAGAAGTGAGCTAAAGCTGAATGATCCTTCTACCTTTCTGGTTCCTTATCAGAGGTCTGGATGTACCCGGATAATTTTCATGGGTTAACTTCAGTGCAGTGTTCCTGAATTGAAAGGTTTCCTAAGAAAAGAAGGTGAAAAAGGCAGATGTGGTCCTTGAAATAGCTGTTCCTGACAATATGTTGGTTTGAAAAAAAATTGAACGCAAATTTTTGCATTCTCAGGGACATCTGAATTTAACTCTCATGTCTCATTTTTAACTCTTTCCTTAAATCCCTGCACTGTTTTATTGTTTTATTGATCTTTGCTTTCCTAATAGTGTTATTTTACCAAGTATCCAAAATATTTTTGAGAATATGTAATTGAATTTGTTTTTTAAAAATATCTGATTTTTTTCTATGTGAATTCATTGTATAGGGAGATTTTAACATGTAAGAGCTACACTTGAGAAGCTGTTAGCTATGTGATAACATAAATCCAGGATGTTTTGAAGCACAGAGAAGGAGTAAGAGTTGCTGGGCTTCACAATGGCCCCAGTCTTACAAACAGAATTGCATAGGAAAATTCTTCAACTGAAATTAAGTCTTCAGTAAGCCTTCATGGAGATTAAGAAGCTTGCCTAAGTGGTTGCAGGATCATGGTTGCTGCTTGGAAAGAGAGTGATCTGGGATAAGCCTGTAAAGACATTGAACCAAGTGGCTCCCTCAGCCACTCCTCTGTACTGTAATTGAATTCAATAGGATCTAAATGTGTGGCCTTCATTTTATAGTCAAGGAAATCAGTATTTCAAGCATGGTTGAGAAAGATGATTGTCAGCATAACACAAAATGATTTTCTTCTCAAGCTTCAGCTTCAAAAATTAAAGTAAAATAACCTGCATTTACTTACAGCAATATATGAAAAGATTAAAATGATTTTATTAGATTTCTAAAAGAGTACATCTTTCATTATTTATTTATCAAGAATAGTTCAAGTTATTTCAAATTTACTTAGGGTTGGAAATAAATAGAGAATTTTTGGTAAGAAAGAAAAAGCAATAGAAAGTGTACAAGACCAGGATATGTACTGAACAGAGTGAGCTGTTACTGAGGGTGATGAATCAAGAGTGATAATGCTCCACGAGGGGAGGAAATGCTGAGTAGAAAGATAAAACCTGGAAATGGTGTCACAGGGTCAGGGTTATTCAACAAAATCAGGAAGCTTCCATATGTCATAATAGCACAAACATATAAATATTTCTCTGTACTCAAGCAGTGTTAAACTTCCTGGAATCTTAGCTCTAGTGCCCAATAAAACCTTAGTTTACTTAAATCTAAAATTGCCCAAATGAAAATTCTGCCAATACAGTGCAGATACCAAAACAGTTGAAGTAGACCTCATCTGCACACATTAAACTCCCTCCCTAAGGCACAAAGCCTTGAGCTGGTCCCTAATTTTGCACATCTCTGAGGTACATACCTAGTTGTCAGGGGCATCCTGAGTACCAAGTGTAGGCACACACCCTTCTAGAGGGTGGTTGAGACTGTATGAGATGAATTGTATTCTGGGACTGGTCTCTCCGCATCCATTGACTACTTGGAATGAGGCAGTAGTAGCAGCCTTAGCTTAGGCTCCTTTGTTAAAGTTAGATGGTTTCAATGTGGTGCCTCTTGTTCCCTGGAATCTCATCTGAGATGAACAGAAAGATCCACATATTTAAGTTAAATTGCATTTTGCATTTCTGCTTATCTTGGATTAATGCCTAGTCAGGAAAAACTAACAATTTAAAATGGGTTTTAGCCAGAGTGGCCAGAATTGTAAAATTCCCATTTAGGTAGGAATTGCTTACAGTTTATAACCTTTTATGCGCCTGTATCCTCACCTTATCACCAACCACAGTGTTATTAGCCTAACTGGGAAAGGATGGTACAATGAGTTCCAATTAACATCAGTGTCATGGGTTCAGGAGCAGCAGTCGTCTTTCCCCTTTAAGTAGTAGCTGGTGAGCACTGTGTTTTGGATTTTCACTTGGGAACAGTGCTGATAACACCAGTGTTTATAGTTATG
>JASSUY010029851.1:0-38057 GCA_032466535.1 Forpus xanthops
CTCAACCTGTGGGAGTTGCATTCTTTTGATTCTCCTTCCCATTTCCCCAGGACTGGGGAAGAAAGAGGGGGGAGTGCGCAGAACTGTTTGAGGGGCCTCAAACCACGACAACCGTACAGCAAGAACAATGAAACTTCTATAGAAATATTGAGTGCCTATGGGCAGAAAGAGTGGTTCAGTCAAAATTCACCTGACACAGAACAGGTTGAATGTTTTTTTCTCTGTATCCATGTTTCTGTCAAAAGATACAGGACAGTTAGTACTCATAAACTAGCATCGTACTTCGAAGTGCTACATCTTTGTCTGATATTAACAGGAATAGCTCCATCAACAAAGCTGCACCGAATAACCAGCAGAAGACACAGCTGGAGCAAGGAGCAGGGGCAGGCATAGCACTTCCCAGGATTTTATGCTGACTTGAGCTCCTTTTGTCCAACACTTGACAAGGGGCCCAGGCTAAATAGGAGACCATAGGGCAAAGGGCAAAAGAATGATATTAATTCACAAACAGCCTCTTAAAACTACTCTTATTGGCTGTTTAAAAAGTTGTAACTGCCTGCTAGAAGAACTGCACATGGATGAGGTCACCATGAGCAGTCAGCAAGCCCTGCTATGCAAGAGAAAGATCTTGTCATGTTTTGCTTAAATCAATAGTGAGGTAGGTACAACAGAGGGGATCATAGTCTGGCTAGCTGGCCACGGTCCACCTATTTCCTTGTCAGGCAGTCACCAGAAGTGGACGAATTTCTGCTTCAGTCTTAACTTAATGGTGTCCATAGGTTAAAAAAATACATGTGATCCAGAGAGTGTTTCTGTAAGATGCTGATTCCCAATCCAGCAAACCACTTCAGGATGTGAAAGTATCACTGTTTTCATTTGTCATTACCTGCTGTTTCAGAGAGGACCTACCTTGCACACAGGAAGAGCCTTTTGTACTACTGTGGGTGAGGGTACTCTCTGTGTTTCCTTTTCTTCACTTAAACTATCTCCTTAAGTAAATAGAAAAGCTTGCTGAAGAACACCACCTGCTTTTCTGGTTTCAGTGGGGGAAAAAAATCACTTTTCTCCCCACAGCTTTTTAAATCTCATAAATACATCATTTGAATACCAGATTACTGCTCAGTTCCAGATCATATTTTATTCAAGTATATCTTAGGCTTTCATTTTTGTCTTTTGTCATAACTTCCTTGTCCCATATTTATCAAACAAAGGTTAACTAACAGCTCGTTTTTGTTTGTTTGGTGTGGTGTGGGGTTCTGCCAACCACAAACGTTATTTATTTATTTATTTGGTTTGGCAAATGGTAAGACTTTTTTCTCACATAATTTTCCTTGCAGTTCTCTTTCACTCTTGCTAAACACATCACTCCATTGAGCAATGAAGCCTGCTACCTCTGTTTACTCACCTCCCCCACAAGGATCACTTCATTTATCACAAAGATTCAGCAGTGAAACAGTCATCATTTTATTTTGCTGCTTTCTTTTTGGGACTAAGAAGGATAGTTTTATGAGGTTGTTTGTGAATTAGCATCTATAATTTTCCCTTTGCCCTCTGATCTCTCTGTCTGAGACCCTTGGCAAGAACAGAACAAAATGAGTGGAACTGAATACAAAACCATGGGAAATAGTATGCCTAAATTTGTTTGGCTCAACAGCTGGAAGAAAACAACTTAAGTGATGTTGAGCTTATTAATACCAGGTGATAATTAAAGAGTTCAACCAATCAGATAATTAGCGTTTGTATGCTCTGAAGCTAATAGAGAAAACCAGGCTAACCTAGCTCTTCAGAAACATGGGTCCAGTTTAAATGGCTTCATCCAAGCCTTGGATGCTCAAGTTTTGTTGTGGTACACAGTTGAGCAAGTAGATCCAAGAGCATCAGAATCCATGGAGTCAGGTCCAAGCAATCCTTGCCAGTGCAAATTTTCTAAAGACTGCAAGAAATCAGTTTATTAGCATTTTTCTCAGTAAGAACGCTCTCATGGTGTCTGCAGGATTTTCATCTCTTTTAAACCTCCTGCTTTACAGTCTGAGATAACTGTCACATTCAAAACTATTTAAGGGAAAGGAAAAACAAATACTCATACACTCACGCACACAGATGCTCACATGTACACATACAGAACAGGATTGCATAAACTCCATTTCCTTAGGAAGTAGAACTAAAATTGAAGTAAGTATTTACATGAAATAGCAAAGCAAAGCAAAGCAGCCAAGGCTTTGTAAGGCTTTCAGCCAGATTCTTGTCTTCTGTAAATCAGTGTGGAGGGCAATGAAGCAGTACCAATTTGCACCAATTTGGGGCATCTGGCCCTTATTCTTGACTAGGCCATTGTATATCCAGTCTTTGCAAAATGGAAATGTCAGGTTTTTGAGACCAGGATCAAAGATGTGTTGGAAAGAAAGTTTACTAGGGAATTGAAAACCCACAAGGGATAAAGCATGAAGGCTAAATAATATTATTTTAGAGTAATGGCTACAACATTTTCAGGAAGCTTGCTTTCCCTGGATACATCCCATTTTAAGGCATCACTGTTCAGTCTCATAAAGAATGCTATTGCTGACAAAATAACCTCCAGTTCTTCTTGCTGTTTCAATTACTGCGTTGATCAATTTGAAATGTCTGTTTGCTTGACATGACAGGGAGTGCAAATGATTGAAATGTGATATGGCGTTGCAAGATGATTTTAACCACTTTTTACATCTTTCTTCCTTTTTTTCAGAAGGAGGACAGTAAGCCAAAAAGTAAATGAAACCTGATTTAGGGAAGCAGTTTCCACAGTTATGACCTGCCTTGATTCAGTGTCATAAGTAAAGTTACTATGTTCTGTCTCATTCAATAACAAAACAAAACAAAATATAGAAAAGGAACCACCAACTAAGTTCCTCTGACCACAGTTTATTAGGCCACCTTTGTTCCCAAGTGATTTGTCTAGCTTTGCAAGCTGCTGAATTTCTGTCTGTATAGTGTTTCTGACCTAGCGCAAACTGTTGTCAGGCAGGAGCCTGAGACAGTGCTCCAAGTTACACTTATTTCTACATTTCATGTGCTTTCAGGAAACTGGAAGCTTCAGCTGGGGTCAACATAAAGAAAGAGAGAATGAGGTCCAAGGTGAATTAAGATTCATGCCCGTTATGGCACAAGACCTAGTTCATTAGAAAAATAATATCATCTAAGATGTCAAGGAAATGTGTTTATTACAAGTTCTTTGTACACTCCAGAAGAAAAAGATTAAAAAGCAAAAGACCTTACCTTTAGGTCACTCGTAAAGAGTGTTGAGATGGGTATCCAACTATTTCTTTCTAAGTTGGCTGTTGGTATTGACATACCATACTATTATCCTAAAAAGTAATTTGATTCACTACCTGAAAGCAATTCTGTTGTGTGGAAAACAAGGCACCTTTCCTCCAGTCAATGAAAAAAGGCATCTAAAATACAAAACCAAAGCCAGCTCTTTTGGTGTCATCTTTATCCTTGACTGATGAATTGATTCGGACCATAGCTCCCAGAACCTGCCCACTGTAGATGAGACTTTTAACAAGAAAACAGGTATTGTTATGCATGTGCTTTCAGAGCGGCCAGACACCAGATTTAGCGGAAGTCGGTCATCTGGATTGCATGGAGATTGTCTGAGCAGGTATTAATTGTTATGCAAAGGTCAAACATACCTCCTGTAATGCCAAATAGAGGTATAATTCATAGCCAAAGCATGATATGTATGAAAATAATAACTCACTCTCACATGAGTTTTTGTTGACCAAAAGGCTTTTCTCTGCTCATTCTTTGTTTTTTCATGTGTACAAGAACCAAAGCTGATAAATTAAGATCATATCCACTTGGCCAGATTCTGGCCCAAGAATTCATACTTCCATATACTAGATTATGTAACCAGTTGATTGTTTATTACATGAATGCACCTAATTCCTTGCCCCAAGCCCATATCAGATCCAAAGTACTTCAAGGCCCTGCACCCTGTTTTTTTTTGCTGCTCACTAGATGTGTGCTGGAATCTGGCTGACCAAGAAGTGCTGGAAATGTCTTCTTCTGAAAAGGTATTTCATATGCTGCAAAATAGTTTAGATTCAGCCAAGCTTCAGGAAAACATAAAATAGAGCTGACATTAGCTGGAAATCCAGGATCCATGCACCTTTAAACCTCTGGAGAAGTTCAGGCATGGAGCCTAAGTTCGGCACTTTCTCAGCTGCTTCATAACAGCAAACTCATGCTAAAAGTGCCTCTGAGGAACTTCATGATGTGACTGATGGGCATCTTTGAACAGTTCCTCCTCCTGCACGTGATGCCACCAGCCTGACAGAGCATGAAACAGCCCTATTGTTGTTCAACCCTCCCTTCACTGCTGTTTCCTCATGAACCCAAGTACTACCTCCACAAGGTCATCTTCTTGTCCACAGCAATTAAAAGGTATGTATGTAAGTGTGATACCGAGGAACTACTCGTGCAGGCTGTTTCCTATCTTTCAGAACATTTTCAAAATCTCTGTCCCAGCTATTAGAAGAAAATGAAGTTTTACAGTTAGGAAAACTGTCTGAAGCGATGCAATGTTTGGCTTCTTTCCTCAGATCCAGAATGTACTATGTGTTCCTTGGATAGTGGACAACATGCTGGATAGTTCCAGATAAGGTATCCAATAACTTTATTTTGTGTCCCCACTTTTCTTGCCCTTGTTCCAGAGAAAATTGGAGAAGTGCCTGAGAAATAATTTTATTGTGAGGAGAGTTCTTATGAAAACGTCCTGTGCTATTTTTCGTTGACCTCTAAAATGAACTCCCTAATTAAGTGCAAATGGGAAATGGACTTGGAGCAGGTTGTCTCTAATCTTGGACAAGACAGACACAGTAAAGTTTATGAACCTGATAGACCGAACCTGCCAAAAGTCAATTTTGCTTTTCTTCCACACACTGCACATAGAGTATCTATAACATGTTGCTGAAAGTTATGAAAAAGGGGGATTCCTGAGACATCTGTTTGCACTGAAAGTTAAAAAAAAAGGAAAAGCAGATGATATCCCAGATGATAAACATTTGTGAAGATTGATCTTTTATGCAGTAGCTTTTATCTTCTTAAAGAATCTTTTCTTCTTACTGAGTTGCAACATAATTTAAGAAATTGAACACATATTCAAAAAAATTATGTTCCTATGTACCATGAAACTTATTTCTACTGAACTTACATGTAGGGAAACTTGGTTAACAGAGAAGAAGAAGAGACTAAACTTAGTTTGGTAAACAGCAGCATGCAAATTTCAGTTCTTGCTGGAAGTGAACCTAAGTCTTATGATGAAGTTATAGGAAAATATGATTACATTAGAAATGAGTATTTGTATGACTGCAGATACAGCTAGCAGACATTTGCCACTTTAAAAGCAATGGACAAAAATTTATAACACTTGCTCACACTGATGTGCCAAGCCAAAAGGGAAGTGATATAATGATAAAGAATCTACCATTTGGGTTCACTCCTTCTGCGTGGGTCAGAACAATGACAGTCTGTTATCAGAGAACCTCTTGAAGTGCAAGGTTGCAAGTTAGACTTGAGAACACCCTAAGAGGTAGGGTAGTTAGCCCTACAGGGGGCCATGAGGTTCCCCTGGGACCCCTGCACCCATGGCAGACACCACTGCAGTGGCCAGAGCTGGAGCCCCTGCAGCTCAGCCCCAGATTGTAGGGCACTACAAATAATGTAAGACAAGAAGACTTCAAGTACCACTGTGAATGCTAATATAATTGAAATATGAATTCAGATACTGTGTGAGAATTTCCATGAGTTTTTTTCCTGGACCTCTGGCTACTGGTATGTGACTGTGTTTCTGTCATTTCCCACAGCAGTGAAAACCAGTAGTAGCTCTTCTGGTATTGGTATAAACCTGATGGAAGATGAGACTCAGACACAAGAGATTTATTCATCTGTTTATCCAAAGGTATATAACCACCATAATCTGAAATGCGTTTTGTACCTATTCACATACATCCAAATGCTGTTGAGCAATACACATAGGAAGTCTCTTCACCATCTCTTGTGTCACATCTACTGGAAAGATCACCTTTCATTCGAAAGGAGCACTTTCTGTATGAGTGACTAAGCTCCTTTGAAATGCTTTTTTATTTCCCAGGGATGTATTTTTCCCTAGCAAAAAAATATGCTCTTGCCCTCCAGGTTTCTCTTAATAGGATCTTCATTTGGTTCTTTGACTTTACCCTTCATTAGTGACTTGTCATGTTTCTAGGTAGCAAGAATGCAGGGCCATTTTCCTCTTTGGGACCTGCAAGCAGAGACAAGCTAGAAAGTATGATTACAAGTGTGTGAAGAAACTGATGCTTCTACTATTACAACAGGCTGCTGTGGTAAATGACTGATTTACAGCAACATGCCATGTCACCAATACAAGTGACATGAAAAAGAAGACCTTCAGTATTTTAAGATGAAGAAATAGGGCAAGAAATGTCAAATGATAAGGTCATTAGAGTACATTCTGGGGTTTGAATTTGCTAACACTTCTGCACTGCAGTGCATATAAATGGCAGTATCTTTCTTTGCACTCAAGTGTAAAGAGCATCCAAACATGAATTCGTATATTATGTAGCATATCTAAGGACTGTTTGGGTGATTTCAGAGTGTTCTGAACACAAGGGGAGCAGGACTTCTTCTCTAACACAGATTTACTACCTGCCACTTGGCAAAAAAAGTAACATTCCATTTTTAGCACTCTCTCTTGCAAAATACTGAATGGCCTCAATTCTCCTGATGCCTAGAACTTTGCACCACATGGCCCTAGCTATGGTAATATGATGTGCATAAAGCAAATGGTACCTCACAAGTATACAGATGGTACTTTCATTGAAAGTCAATAATGGCCACACACGTGCAGGCATGTGAAGATATTGCTGTAGAAGCTGCATATAGAAACTACATCTAAATTTTACTGTTCTGCAAAACTGCTCCTTGAAACTACTTTCAATAACAAACGTCATCATTTAGTCTAGCAGATCAAAACATGGCGTGGAAGTCCATCTGTGCTATTCAAAGTGCTCATGCTGCCAAACATCTTAAATCTAATCTAATTTGTTTTATGTGTACTTACTAGCACCTACATCTGGGTTACATCACTAAAATGTTTCTTAGGACATTGGCATTTCACCAGTAAGTCTATTTTAGACTTTTAGATTTTGTCTTTCTTTTGGTTCTATTGTGATCTTTCCCTCCAGATTTAATATAAAAGGGTCCCTGACATTTATGGAACAAACACCTGCTGAAGTCCCTTGGGATTTTGAGTCCAAGAAGAACAATAAAAAAGGCTTATCTTGAATATAAGACTTGGTAAACTGATTTCTTGTAATAGACTGGAGTGCATCATGATTCTGAATTTGGGTGGTTTCCCAGAGAGAGCCCTGAATGTCAGGTGTCATGAAAGCGTGAGAACACTTTATAAACAGAGACCCCTGTGTCAGTCTCTCCATTGATTTTTTTCACTTCATAAATATGTCACTTTAGCTCCGTGCTCTTCTTGAGAAACTTTCCACCTACTATGATGGAATGGAACTATCCTGGAAGTATTTAAAGACAGTTAGGCTTCCATTTAGGCTTTTCTGGAGAGGAGAAATATTAATTTAAGAAAGGAAAAAAAAAAATAACAAACAAAAAAAAACACAAAGAAGGTTCCATTTTGGGCTCAGATATATTGGGTCATCATGTCTCATCCTTATTTTGTCCTGAAGAGGCCAGCCCATGGTTAAGTGCTGCCATGTGGGAGAGTTCAGTCACAGTTTGTGTCTGGGCTTCCAGAGCTGCATATGCTTTGGCAAAAGAGTAAGAAGTGGAATAGAAGGAACTGGGAATCTATTACAGCTCTGATACAGATTTCCTGTGTCACTCTGTAGGCAGTCTTTTAGGTCCAGATTTTCAAAAGTCATCAATTAGATATTTGGCAAATTGGTTCTGAAAAAGTGTTGTGCAGCATCCAACTGCCAAAGTTGCATACCCTTAGTTTATGGCTCTTATGGAATTCTGCAGCATGCCCTATAAATACTGACTTTGAACACCAAATAAATATCTTATTAATAATTTTTTATTAATATGATCTTTCCTTCACATCATAGTAAAGATAAACTTGATGCTGAGTATGCAGACATTCTTCAGAGCAGGAATTACTGAAAGGGATTACAAGCAGGGCTTGCTGAAAGACTTTCAAATAGGAAGGGCTGAACATGTGAAACTGTTCCGTTTGGAGAAGAATGCTAATACAAAAGAAACACAATGAAGAATTTTAAAAACTAATATAAGGAAGAAAGAATGCTGCTGCGTTTTGCACTTCTTTGTACTTCAAAAGGGCCAATGGATCATGTTCTGGCAATTAGATGTACTGCTGGGCTGAATGAACTTCTTAAATCCCACTGGGCCATTCCCACAGCAGACACGGAAATGTGATGTGTGATGCAGGCCAAACGAAGGTCCTGCAAACGTGTTCTCAGTCATTACTCATTTTAGGGGAGTGCAACACACTCTTTAAGATTTGTAAAGTGCTTGAGATTCTCTTATACAGGGCGTGAAAAATCGTGTGTGTGAGTGCATGTGTGTCTGCACATGCTTCTTTGAGAGGGTTTTAATTTATGGACAGAGACTTTTGCACACAAATAAACACAGTCATACATAGTTTCATGTCCTCTTGAATTAACCCATCTGTCCAGACTTCACTGGCATGGACTGGCTTCATTCAGACAATGAGAAAGAAAAATAGAAGGATTAGTAAAGCAAAAAAAGAAGAGCAAATGATCTTAGGGAAGATGAAGGTGTCTGGACCTAGTCTGTAGAAAATGTATTTTAAATGTTGGATTTTGCTCCAGTATCTACCTAGCACAGCTGTCAATGCAGTTCTAGTCACCGCAGTATCTATGGGCTCGGTTCCATGTGATGTGGAAGCTTGCGCACCCTAACAAGTGGTCCCCTGGGCACCTATATTCTCCTTTCTTTGCTTTTTCAGTACTGTCAGCACAGCAGCAGTTGTGATGGAGATTACGTGTCATTTTGAGTTGCAGCTTGATCATGTCACATTTCTGTCATACCTTGACATTGGGTTCAAATTCAGTGATCTTCTATGGAAAATCAAAGTTATGAGGTCCTTCCCATATGAGTAAACGCAATAAATAGAGGATATTGATTAAAAAAATGGGATTGTAAAGTTAGTTTAAGCATTGCTATCATGGGAGTTTTGCCCTGCCTTTAAAGAGCACTTGACAGAGCTGTTTCTATGCTTAAACAAGCTCTTAGCAAATGAGGCAATATTTCATCAGGGTTTATTTATCATCATATTCAGTCTGATCGAGTTTAGTAAAGGAGATGAATACAGGGTCTAATTGTTCAAATATTAACCAGCTGGTGCACAGGCAACCTTTTCACTGCTGCTTCAATAGCAAAAATGTGACTCCTTTTGCACACAAAATATCAGAGCAGCTCACAGGAACGGTGTCACCAAAGCCAGCTTGCTAACTGCTTGCCAAGAGAATTCACCCTAACCCCTGGGAGTTTTTGGTCCCCATGCTGCTGTTGTCAGCAAGCTGTGGATAAGCATCAAAAGGAGGTTGTGCACCTAGAAATTGGAAATGGAGTTAAAAATCCTCAGTTGGTAGCTGGTGAAGACCAGACCTGCCATCAGATATATGCCAATATGAAAGCTGTCTCGCCCTATTTTTCACCTGAAGTTTTTCTTTTATATGAATTAAATGCATAGATTCAAGCAATAAGAAAACAGAGTTGAAAAGTGATTCTTGAACCTTACTCAGAAACTTAAAAGAATCTTTTCTGTGTCCTTTCCTTCAGATATAATAAAGTCTCTGCCTCCTAAGCACAGGGAAGGTCAACTTTGCTGATCCTGACTTTAACACTGTAATCTTCAGCCCATTCAGTTGGGCTCCTGCTAGCTTCAGCAGCTCCAGTGATGTTTTCTTAAAAGCCATCTTTGCTGTGTGCTAATCTGTTAACCTTTTGTTTCTCCTCCTAGTGGCTATTACAGTAAGAGAAGTTAAGAGAAAGGACCATAATTTTTAAGGGAAGCTGTATTCTTGGTTTCACTTGTTGGTACATGAAGTCTTGGGAGGGTAGGAGTGTGACCAGCTTGATTTCCAAGTACACAAGCCATCTGCCAAGATCTGAGTAGACTTTATCAGGGAGAAGGCTCAGTTCTCTGTGTCTGGCTAGTCCAAAGGGCTTTTCTCTAGCCCAGATCAGGATCTGCAATAATTTATAGAGCTGTTCAGGGAATTTAATTTCTTTTTCTCTGAAAAAAAAAAAAAAGCAACAAAACACTTTATTTCAGTAAAATCATTCAAAATCAAAGAACAGAAAACGCAGCCTATGAAATCCTGCTGTTTGAATTACTGAAAACAAAACAAAAAAACCTCCAGAAAAGCAAACCCATATTTCACTTAGTAGAGAGCTCAAGTACTGCTCCTAGGACTGAGTTTGTTTGTCTTAGAGTTCCTTTTTACCAAAGATTTTCAGTTAGCTCTTGTTGAAGGCAACAGGAGATCTGGCATAGGATCAGCCCTGCAATGATCAAAATTGGGATTTCTCTAGATGATCCTTATGTAGGAATACTCTACACTAAAGCTACAGAAGAGAACTGCAATAGAACATAATGGAGAAATCATCCAGAAGACTCTGAATAGCAGGCAGGAGATTGTCTCAATGTAGGCATTTGCACATTAACAGTGATCCAGTTAAAGCACAGCTTACAAGAAAGACCCTTTCCTGTTACATACTCTTTTTGGCTTCGGACAATGCAGATAAAGATGTGATACCTGTTCCTTTCCACAACCCTCAGGACAAACACTGCTCACCTTCCCCAGAGGTCTCATGCATCACTATTAACCTGTTCCCCTTAAACCACTAATCCATGACAACTTCTGAATGAAATAGAATATTAAAAGATATTTCCTCCTGAGCCCAGTAAAGAGTTTGAAATTCTTCCAACTCTGCTAGCCTACTAATCCTTAAATTACAGATGTTTTTTTAATCTGGTCTAAGTGGGTGTCTCTGCATTTAGTCACTGACAGACATGCCCCGATTTTGGTGACTGTTATCCTGGAATTCCTTCATCTGTACAGTGAAGAATAAGCTACATCACTAAGCTCATCATATGGCCACCATAAAGAAGAAAAAGAAAACTGACTTAGATTGTGAAAAATGTGTTCTTAGGAAGAGTTCTCTAGGTCTGCTCTGCAAAAAGACCTTCCAGAAGCTTAGACTTCATGTGGCAATAGTTCTTTGAGTCTTTTAGAAGCTATTGGCCCTGGAGGTTTATTTACCCTCAAACTTAGTGCCTGAATTTTGCAAGCTTAATGATCTGCTTGTGGCTTGCAGGGCCAATACTGGGAGCCAGCAGGCATTTAGTCCATTGGAAAATTGGGCCCGTTATCTAAATCCTGCCCACAGAAATCTAATCTTAGCCAGGAGTTTATACCATTTGTCAGCACACAACTCTTCCTTCTTCCCTCAGAGGTTTTCCAGATTGCTTGTATCGCGTTTCATTGGGTACTCCTCTTATTTTCTGAGCAGCGTTATGCCTTTTTTTGGTTGGTTGTTTTTGTTTTTGGACAGCTCTGTCAAGAGATTTCATAAGGTAACTTCATTAAACTTAAGGAAGTTACCACACTGACAGTTTGCAGTGTGTTGTGAAAGGTGTAGTGACTTGGAAAGTCTGACTCGTTGTCAAAATGAAATGTGCTAGTGCTGTGTGTAAAAACCCACTGGCCCCTCAGGGAAAACAATGAAAATATTCAGCAAAGACACAAACCTGCCTTTGTATTGTGTGTTTTCTGTTTCTCCTTTTCTATCTTTTTGCTGCGGAGGCCTTCTGATAGAAAATTTAGGCTTTGGGGTTTTGTTTCCTTGGTAAAGCAGGGCACAGAACTTGTTGCAGTAACAAATCAGCCCAACATGGGAGTATAACGACTATTAGCAATTAAACCTCTGTCATTAGCAAGGTATCTGAAGCGTCTAATGGAATTGGGTTGCACAGTAGCCTTCTATGCAGAGTCCAAACATTGGTCCATGCACTGACCATAATGAGCTCCTAGCAGTTCCCAGGAAGTTTAGAACTAAAGAGCGTATGTGCTAGAGCAAGTTCTCCAAGGACCTACATCTATGAAAATATTCACTATCACTGAACCTGCTGTAAGAGGTTTCTTATATCATGTGCTTTGCTTGATCTACAAGTGATTATATTAGTTCCTACAGCTTCCAAGCATGTGCAAGGGAATGCAAATCACCTTTTATAAGCCAGTGAAGCTGACAAAGAAGAGAGGCGATGGAATCATCTTGCCTGTCCCATGCTCATCATCACCACTGTGGAACAGGAGTAGTTGTTGGTGTACTGCTCGCTCTTCAATGCTCCTGATGCTGAGATGAAAACCATTTTTTCTAAAGGGCTTGCCTTTTTCAGTACAGGATTCCCTGAATCCAAACAATGCACAAGGCCTTGTGTAAGACTGAACTCCATCTAAGTGTGCCTGAAAGGTATAAACACCACCAAGTTCCAGGTGTTCCCAAAGGAGGTAGTTACTTCATCGCTTCCAGTTTCATGGTAGATTTTCCCATGAAAAAAAGCTAATGGTAAAGCATTCATTTTTAACAAAACCAGGGTTTCTCTTTCCAGTTTCTACCTAAGTGTATGGGGTACACTGGAATTTCATGCTGCACTTTGAGGGGAGAAAATCCTTCCTACCTGCAATAGCTGACCAGGTTGGACCCTGCAGAAGAAGGGTTTGCTCACTTGACTTCTTTCTGAAAAGCTGCCATCCTTTTCCCTGACTGATAAGACCTCATTTATTTATGTCCAGTCTCATTTGCTGTTATGGCAGCTCTCTGGAGGTGGGGATGGTGCTGACTGTACCCGAGTGAAGTATCAATCCGTGCATTTTAGCTCACGTATGCCTCTGATGGATGATTCACCATTAAACAAGGAGTCTGTGTCGACTCTTGAGAAAGAGATTAGCAGGTAAAAGTTCAAGATGTTTGTGTCTGGCAACGCTTTCACTGCTGTGCCATTAACAGTAACACAGACAAATAGCAGTACAAAATCTTCAGCAATAAGGCAGCATATTTTATGAAGGAGGAAGAATAAATTACACAAACGTAACAGCAGACATTTAAAAGGCTGCATTGTGCAACCCATTTTCTGTACTCAAAATGCTTTCTCCTTTCAATTTTTCATTGTCTCTTCAATTTGTACTCATTGTTCTTAACAAATAAAGAAGCAATACCAACAAAGTTGCATTAAATGAAGTTAAAAGCAGCACGAGGTCAAACCAAATAAGCTTGTTTGTTAGAAATTAATTTGTCATTTTTTTTTTTTATTTTGAAACCACTTATCCTATATTGATACAGCAAGAGGCTAGTGCTATAACCATCTGAGAGCAGATTGTATGTACCCCATGAGGGTGCATCAGGCCCTGCAGCCATGCCAAGCCCCGGGGGGGAGACAGAGCTGTCTGTCAGTTGCTGCTAATCCACTAGAGGCCATTGTGGCATAGAGTAAAGGATGCCTGGCAGAGTATTTCACTCCAGTGCTGCTCGACCATCCTTTTTGTCCTATTCAAAATGATGAGCTAAGGACTTTAGTTAGTAAATATGCAAGGGGCAGTGGAGTGGAGAAGTGATTCCTCTGGATGTTGCGAAATTTCCCATGTATTACAGAGGAAATTCTACTAGGCAGAAGCATGGATTTGTGCATGTAGTTCATGTTTCAGCAATACAGACTGTATCTTCTCGTGGCATTTTGAACAGGACGTGCGGTACTGTGCAATTATTTGCAATCTAGAAGAAAACATCCTAATGATTTCTTTTCCTTTTACAGCATTTTCTAAAAGCATTTGCCTAAGGGCTGTTGAGGAAATCCTGTGGTGGCAGTTAGAAGTTAATTAGTTTGTACTCATCCATGAAAACAGGAGAAGAAAAGGGTGATTTTTGACAGAAAATTGTGCTCCTGATGAGCTATCAGGAAACTTCAATTTGCTAGTGATGCAACTGGGGAAGGGGGAATAAGAATCAAATAAGGGCAAATACAGCTGTCAGGAGGATAACACAACAGTGAGAAAGGAAGAAAGATATACCCAAAGGGGCAAGGCTCCTGGCCATGCAAGCCTGTACATCTGAAGGCAGTGTGATCATTTCTGACAATACTTAGGCCTGCCATCAGAGGAAAGATCTGATTTCATTTGTCACTTGTCATCTCCATTTAGCTCTGCAGCTACCTGAAGATACATCAATAGTGTTTGATGAAATGATGTAAGGAGGTTAACCAAATCTGGTCTTCAGTTGAAGAGAAACACTGCAAATTCAGCTAATTAGTATTAATGAGATAATTCTTAATCTCTTTCTTGTTATGTACTATACAATATACATCACACAAATTTTTTAAATATATATATATACATATATGAAGATAGTATTTCAGAACTCAGTATAGGAACATTTAACATCTGCATGGAAAAGAAACACCAAAAGTTCTGAGATAATGCAGTGCCATCATGTCAAACAGATTGTTTCTTGTGGCTGCAATATCATAATCTCTCGTGTTGGGATTTAGGAATTGGTAAACTAATAAGCTTTTGTCTGATCTTCCTGATACTGAGATAGATCAGGAACAATTCCACTGACATCAACCAGCTTGACAATTACCCAAGTTGTGGTATGTGCAGGATCAGGCTCCTCATCTCGGGGGAAGCATAAACATTGCCTCTCTTACCTTGTACCTGAAACACCTGGAAACACATTCATGTGTGGAAAATACTTCTCTGGAAAACAGGACAGCTTCTTGCATGTCTGAAGGGACTGATCCCACCTGGTTTTCAGTCAGTGGCTGCTCTTCGTGTGAGGGTGTTGGGGAACTTGGTCAGAGAGTGACTGTCAGCATCGAGTCTAAAATTAAGGAAAAGAGGAAACACTGATTTATTACCCAAAAAAACAAATCTTTTATTTAAGAAACAGAAAGTTTGCACATACATGTTTTCAGACAAGAGTTTTTCAAGGAGTATGTGAAAGACAGCAGAAAAGCAATGCTTGCTGGGTAGGCAGGATGTTTTAAACAGAAGTACATTCTCTTAATGAATAAAGCATCAAACCTGCACTGCAAACCCTGTGTTTTTAAAGGTTTAGAAAGCTAAGTTAATATGAATCCAGCCATATAATCCTGTGTTCAAAAAATGTGAAATAATAATAACAATGTAACCTCATCCTCTGTATTTCCTCATTTCCTCAGGGCCACGGTTTCAAAAGGTCTTAAAAAACATAGCAACAATACATTCCAACACTTCCCTCTGATTATGGGAAAGCACCCTGCCCTCCAAGCCTAGGTAAGTGTTGACGTGCTCAGTACGTCCGACCTTTTCCTCTATGAGCAGTTAGAGGATGGGTCACATGTGTGTGTAGTAGGGGTCAGGTCTTTATTTCAGCTTTTGGGCCTGCCCAGCAAGCGTTTAAAATTAGGCTTGGGGTTTTGCTATCTGAAGAAGTTTCACAGGTCTTCACTGAATACTGTGTCATATGTAGCACTGCTACCAATGAGATTCTAGGGAATTGAGCTCTCTCTGCAAACGTAGATATTAATCTGCATTTACAAGAGAGTACATTTCCTTCCAGGCTAAAAAGGCATCCCCCCAAGTTGGTCTTTTAAATGACCTGTGAGGCCCTCATCCTGTGATAACACCACCCTGCCTTCCCCAGCAGATTCCTCTATCTGAACTGCAACTTTGGACTCTTTCTGGGGTTATGCACGACCTCAGGGACCTATCAGCATGGAGCTCGCTGGAAGATGGATGGCTCCAAAAAAAGTGAGGGAAGAGTCAGACTTGGTTGGAAATGTTTAGCAACTTCTCTTGGGAAAGCTGGAAAAAGCCTGAATAACTGACAGGAACAGGAGCAGGCATGGAGAGAACTCTAATGCAAACCCTGGCTAAATTTGAATAGTCCTGTGGACATCAGTAAACCACAAAGAAAACACTGTCTTTTAATAGTGATCATGAGCATCTCTACTTGTGAGAATATTTAATTTGAGATTCTTGGATAAATGTATAGGTATTTACTTTTTTCAATGCATAAGTAAACTGCAGTATCACGGAGGATTTGGCAGCTGATTCTCTGCAGATAACAGCTGCAGATCTGGATCCATAACCTAGGAATCCTGATCACTAGATAACTGCTTCAGAGCATCAAAAAAAACCAATAAATCATCTCTCTTTAAGCCATATTAACTGAATTGTGGTTGTTTTGCTCTTTTGCTTTTTTTTTTAAGGTGTTTGGATCTGGTTTTCTCCTGGTTTTGAATCTTCTAGGACAAAATGAGCTCTTCTCTAGTGCTGCCATACTCTAGCTGTGGGAAACCAATTTAATTGGATCCATTCCTTGATTTTAAAGTAAGGGATGCAAAATTGTTTTGAACGGTTGTTTCAACTGAGTTTGGTTCAGGTAAACCCTCTGAAAAATTTGGCTATGTTTATAATATTGCAATAAGGATTCAATTGCTATCAGAACAGCCCCTCCTCAGCTGGGACAAAGCCACACCATCACCACATTTTGGTGACTTCAGCAGCACATGTTATGACAGAAATGCTTCGGTTTTGAGCATAGCTACTTCCCTATTTTTTTTAATTGTCTATTTATGCCAAGAATATTTGCCTTTCTTCTTCTTCTTTTATACACATGAAACAGAGTTCTCCATTACATTGAGCTTTTCAAATCTGCATTTCCCAGTGCCTGGAGAAGATTTGTTCTCAGCCCACGCTGTAACTCTCTTGGGTAAAGCTTTTAGTACACACTGAGGAGTGCATCACGCTTCAGCCATAACTGGAATGCGCGCAGCTTTGTGAAGTTTCTCAGAATGACTCAAAGAGTGGAAGCAAATAAAAAACCACAGAGATATTTGTATCTTAAATGTGCTTCAAGTAAGTGCGTTATTACCACAGCACCTCCTAAGCTTCCCGTTTTTTGCAGATTGCACATTGTCACCACTTCCTAAATAGCTGTGTTTATTTATTGAAACTCAAGGGTTTTATTAATTCCTCACACAAAAAGCACTTCTCCTTATCCAAGTCATTTAGCTCAACATCTCCAAAGTTTGGTGCCTATAGCAACCCACCTTAATCCTTATTTAGACATGCATGCAAGTAGCTTTATTTTTAACAAATATGAAGCATTTCTGGAAACTATATTTCTAATTTCTTTGTTGCCTGGCTTTGAAATTAGGACCCAGCTCACCAATGCATCAAAAGCCCAGGTGATATGAGAGTCCTGAGTTATGGCAGAGGCTGCAATCTGAGCACTCATATAACTTTATAAGTGAAACATAACCTTGAGTAAAGTGCTGGACTTGAGACTATTGCTTGTGACTTGAACACATGGAGTTGAGGTGAGATTGCAGTAGGAATGAAAGTCGTGGTCATGTCTTACTGGGAATGGGGGACCCAGGGTATAATTCCCATCAACCTTTTCCAGGATCCCAGCACTGTCACCTAGATTTGGAAATGTTAATGTGAACATCATCATGTCCTTTGTCATTAAATTCCATAGCCAGTGAAGGGAAATGTTTTGGGAGAAGCTAGGAGCTAGTTGGAAACATTCTGTAAGAAATACCAGAGATCTCTTCCCTCATGAAAGGAGAATGTGTTAAAATTACTTTTTGTCTGTGGCAGACCACACACTTGCTCCCATCATATTTGATGCGGTGTAACTGGGTTGGAGGCTGTAAGGTCCAGTGGAGCTGAAGCTGTGTCTCAGGAAGCTGATGGCTGCTATGTCAGAGAACCACAGCAGCACTCCTGGTATGGGCAATGAATAGCAGTGAGCTGGAGAAGTGGCAAGCTTTAGATGGTAAATTTGCAGGTTTAAGCCACTGCCAAGTCCATAGTGTCAGCCAAAACCACAGCAGTGCAAAAAGTGCCTTAGCAGCAAGCCTAAAAATCAATATGCCTTCCTTATTTTCCTGGAGCATGACAGAAAACCCATATTGACAATAGCTGCCTTACTGCCAGTCTCAGTGGGCATTGTATAAAATCCTGGTGGTCAAAAATAAACAGAGGGAAAATAAGGAATCCACTTGCACCCAAAAGGCACCTTTATTATAAGAGTTCCTCTGTGAAGGAAGAAGATGGGGTTTATGTCATGTAAATAGATAAAGCAGTCTTGCATGTAAGCTATCAGTAGCAATGCATGTTAAGGACTATCTACTTAAATTTGTTTCTGCATAGTAGATCAAGTAAGAATATGCTGAACTGTAAACCTCTGCTGATTTACAAAAGGGCACAACAGTAGGTAAAAGCACAGCAAATTAGGAAAGATTGAATTGACAGCACTGTATAAATCTTGGTTGGTAATTGTACTTAGATAGCCAAGATCCTAAGAGAACTTGCATAATAAAACTGTGCTCAAGGAAACATTTGCAGATTGAAGGGAAATTATTTACACAGTTTTGTTCAGCTATCTGTAACTGTGGTTTATAATGAAAACAGAAGGTCAGATTTGATCTCTAAATGAGCACAGCTCCATAGATCTGGCTTGTAATTTACAAATAATTTATCTGAAGATAAATGACAATGTATAAGATTACTCATTGTTTGCATGGATTGATGTTAATTCATGTATATACACTTTCTTACACTTTCACACATACAGTGATGGAAGATCTGCAGACAAAACCAAAAATGCAGTCTCTCGAGTCAGACTGTTTCTACCACTGTGTTACTGAAATTTCTAATCATCATCTCATGACAATAGTTTCAAGGGATTTATGAAAAAGTAGCAAAGAATACACTTTTCTGTAATTTACTATTTCCTGTAATTCATCATACCATTTTTTCCCCAAATCGCTTTGACTTTTTTTCAGGAGTATCATATATCACAGTCCTACTGCTAGTGACCCTTTTTCAACTGATATTTTCCTGCCTTTGTGCATTGTTTATTAATTGCTGTTTCATTGCAAAGACAACTGTGAAACTAAAAGGCAAAGCAAGAGACAATGTGATAGGGTAAGACGGTTGACTAGAAAGCTACTTCTAAAGGGCTTTCTTGGTTTACCAAACCAAACCAAACCAAACCAAAGAGATTTAGATAACTTGAAACTGCAGTATTACTCATCGAGTATGTGGAGTTCTGTACTCTGGGCTTCACAGAAAGTCAAACTAGATCCATTCTGCTTGTATAGTATCTACTCAAATGCGTTGAAACCACTGACAAATGTTAAGGGTAGCCACACCAAGTGCTTTTGGAATGGATTCACCTTTGGGAACCATAACTAATGATGTTAAAGTAAAATGAAAATAATGGTGGCAACATCAAGGAGGAAGGGCTGGAGTCTGCAGTAACTGCTTCACCTATGAAGCTGAGAGGAGTGTCACAAGCTCTCACTTTCTGAGTGGTTTATTTACTAAGCCAGAAGATGAGAAGTAATCATTTCTTTGGATGGGGTTGCAGGACATAAATAAAAAGTATACCACAATTTTTTAAGGATAGGAATTACTGTCCTTCTACAGAGGAAAATATGAACATATTAAAGGCAGTATTCCAGAGTTTTTGTATGCTCACTGGTTTTAATATGCAGCATAAATGCCTTTCCAATTAAGCCGCTTGAATCCAAGGATGAAAAAAGACAGATTAAGGTGCATGTCTTTTTTAAATCTATGCCTTTGTAATCTGGTTATGTCCATTTGGAATGATCTTTCAGGATTCCCAGCAATTATGTGAGGAATGGCTGCACTCTCAGTAAGTTTTTTATTGCAGCAGAAGATGATCAAATAATGAAGGAGCTGGCTGGGAGCTGGAAATTTTTCATTCAGCTTCCAGCACTGACACACTCTTCCTGTATGACCCTGGCTAAGTCACACAATCTTTTCGTCACCCAGTTCCTCATCTGAGCCTTAAGTATGTGAAAAAAATAAGGGGTTTTGATTGTTTATCTCTCTGAAAAAGCATTTCTGTCACACCTCCCGAGGGCGTCCTGATCCACAGCACAGACATTAACATCTCTTTGTGAACTGCACATTAAACTCCAGTCTGATTAACCAGATTCACCCACAAAAGTTTTTAGCAATTTGTATGCACCATCAAGGAACCATAGTCCTGATCTCCCATTCAATAGGCTCAGGTTCCCCCGGTAGGCAGTAGCAACCTAATGAAAGTTTGACTGGTTATATTCCTGGTTTGATGAAAAGAAAATTACTCTTAATTCAAGCAGTTCTAGGAAACGGGAAGTGTTGTCAGACATGTAGTAATTACACAGCTAGTCAGAGATAAGTGTGGGGGCATAGTATTCTGGTGGGTGAGAAAATACTGTGGCAGAAACTACAGCAGAAGCCCTTACCCAGCTTTGCAGCTCCTCACAAGTATATTTGCAAAGCATATTGGAGCTATGCCACACAAGGTCTTCTCTCTGCCCATGTTAAAACGTGGAGAATAAAACCACCAACTGGAGGAGCAAGTACAAACCTTCCTTGGAGTCACCTTGCTTTAAGTGTGACTCCACATTTTAAGGAACACCTGGAATAGAACCAAAAATAGCAAAGGCCTCCACCAAAGATGTTGCTTGGAAATGCTAGCACAATTTCTGAGACTGTGAGGTTTTCGTTCCTTATTGTCACAGTTTTCCTTTTACATGTCTCGATGCTTCCGTTATAGCAGACACATAGACCATCACTTCAGATTTGATGAGAACCATGAAAGAGACACCAGAAGTAAACCACTGCATTTCAAGTGCCATTTAAGCCCTTTTCCTGTATTAAAAGTCAAGAACTGATTTTTCTCAATTTTTCATGTCTTCCCAGGTATCCAGGCTGCTCTGGTTTGGAAGTGAATCTTCTCCAGGATTATGTGACCGGCACAGAGAGCATTTGTGCTTTTCTTTGTTGTTTAATTAGTGGAATTGCCTGAAGTAAGATCACAGTTTCCTCACAATTACTTTGTGTTTTGTTTAGGAAGCTGAATGTGACTCATTGCATCAGAAAGCAGTCAATTATCTGCACCCCTAAACGGTTCATGAAGGCCTTGAAGAGGCATCTTGCTAAGTTGTGAAGCACAGTTGATATTCTGTCAACCATGTAAGAGCTTCCAACTGAAAGTAATGGACTTGTATGCTTTTTCCATGTCCTTGGAACTTCGAGGGGTAAATGCATTCATTTCCTTTCATTTTACATCCATCTGATTACTTTTAAACATAGATAGGATCAAATCTTTCCAACACTGATACCTATGGTAAGACTCCCTCTGACTTCCATGAGACAGAGATTTGGCCCATAAGAATTAGTGTCTGGGGAGGATGCATTGAAATAAATGTTGATTATCAAAACACATTGGAATTTAGAGCACATTTGTTGCAAAGATAGAAGCTCAATGGGGTATGTGATTGTCAGAGTCAATTTTATTTTCCTTTACTACACATATGCACATATTTGAACCTTGTCATGCTGCAAAGGGAAATACCTCATTAGATTTCACTAGGGTATCTTCAGAGATGTTTATATACTACAGTCAATAAAGATATTTTTTGTTTAATAAATGAAATACTGGGATAGACTGTTCTATCAGGAAATCAAAGGAAGTGCATTTTTCCCTGGTAAAGATGAAGCTCTACTTTAGAGGGTGTAGAAAGCCTGCAATGTATATTATTTTTCATATAGTTGAAAGATTTACAGTGGTAAATAGATCCTTTTTCAGTCTCTTGATCATATTATCTGCAACAAAGCAAATGTTTCAAATAAAAACAAGAGTAAACCCAGAGCATTCCTACATTCTGTATTTTCAATTATGATTTTAACATAAATGAATCACTTGTTCTTTTTCATTTGGAAACAGTTTTACTTCCCTTTTCCCCACTGGACATATAATTTTGATTTATAAACACAGCAATCTGGAGCAAAGGGAAGTTTTAAGCACAGTACATACTCCTGCTGAGGCCTGGTTTTATTTTGCTTAGAATTTTTATCTTTATTTCTTAACATTTTCAGATTGATTTTAGATTTCTACTTTGGAGATGAAAAACATGGTTGCAGATGACATAGTTTGCCCATTTCAAATTCACACAGGCCTAAGGTCTCATCTTGCACCCAAGGCTTCATTTTATAAACATGGTGAAGAGTTCTTCCAGTTAAAATGTACTTTTAACTGGGATAAACCTGTCTCCCCATGTTAAGACTTATAAATCTTCTCCACGGTGCTATTTACAATCCAGCTACTGCACGCTTACTTTATTGACTATGAATGAATAAGTCAGTTTTCCACATCACCCCATTTTCTTTGCTGATGTTTTGATTTGGCGTCTATCCAAAAGTCTCTGATCATCGACACATGATTATAAAACCATCTCTCGCACTGAAAACTATTTAAGAAACAAGCAATGCAATTAACTTATTTTAGATATTGTTTTACATTGCACATTTGAACTTGGGGATATACATTTTTCACAGGGCTCAGTTCTGCTGGGCAGAACACTCTGATAACACTGCAGAAGCCAAGAAATTAAATGAGGAGCTTTTTTTATTTCATCATTCACTACTTGACTTGAGTTTCTACAACACAGAATCTGTCTTTAACTCAACTGGGACTCTTTGAGTGGATGCAGGTGACCATCTAAAGATTTTTAAATGCTTTTTAGAGAGCTTCATAGGTTTGGTTGGGTAAAATTTTTTTGTTCAGTTGCTTGGTTTGAGTTGATTTTGTATTGCACCACTCAGGTGGAATCTTGCACAAGTGCAAGACGGGGAAGTCTTGGCTATCAGAGATTTACATGAGGATTTTTTCCATTCTCTAGGAATCTAGGATATACGGAAGAGTATTCCTATTCACAGCTTATGCGTGAATTTTGAAAACATCATGTATAAAGGCTGTGGGAGCTTCCTAGAACTACTGGAACACATTTTATATACTAGGATTAGAGACAGGCTGTGTTCTCAGCAACAGCATCTGCAATTCTTTCCTTCCCATTACTGCAGGCATAAAGGAACTGACATGAGAACTTCTAGACCTGAATTACTCCTTTCCTTTGAATCCTGAGTGGTATTCAAAACTAGAGGGAGCTGGCAGAGTGCAGGCAGCATCTAGTGACAGAAATAACTGCCCTGGAAGGCAGTTGATCTCACAGGAAAAGATCCCCTGAGAGATGAGCATAATGGAATTCAAACTCCACTGAAACCTTTGCTCATTTTCAAAGCTAAAATCCAAATCTTGTCCCACATCATATCCAGAGGTGAAAGTCCACTGCAGTGAGATACTTAACAAGTCCCCTTGTAGGACAAGTAGAACACAGTTTGTAAATTGAGCCTTATAGAAGCACCTTGTAATCACAGAATCAAGACACTTGTCCTTTTAATTTTAGAAAACAGGAGATAGCTGAAGAGAACACGGCATATGGAGAGACCAGCAGATGAGCTGTCATGGAAGATCTTGTTTTCATTACTCTTGATCTTGCAAAGATCTATCTATGGTATCAATATTGCCTATTCCAAACAACATGTCTTTTTGTGTGTATTAAGTCCTGGGCATCTGAAAAGGTTGCATTGCATCTCCTGAAACCAATTCCTCTATTTTACTGTCTGGAATAGAAGAGTACCATGCCTGCCCACATTATTCTTCAATCTTATTCAATGGGAATCAGATTTTTTGTCATGCACTGACATGTATGCCTGGCAATTGTAGCTTAATTATATTAAGTTCTTTATAACATACTTGGAAAAGAAATCAGTGTCAATATCAGTCACTGACCCCCAGGCCATATTTCAGTGTACATGTCTTGTTCAGGTCTTAGTGGTAGCAGTTAAGGTGTCAAAGAATTGGACTGAATTCACAATTTAATTTCAAGAAAAGAGACATTTAAAGGTAATACAGGGCTGACTCAAGCTGGTGACACTGGTGATTTTATGTTCTTTTGTCTCTGCCATTTCCTCTCTCTTCCTTTACCGGAATAAGACATGGAAGAGATAATCTGTTGGAATAGTGTGCTCATCAGCCCCTTGATGGCACCTTTGTTAAGGCTTCTCTCTGTGCTTTGACTTCTACTCATCTAACTCTAACTCTTTTCCTAAATAGTCTCAGTTAAGTGCACAGTTGTGCTATGGTCTCACTATGTAATCTGGTGGTGGTTTAGTCGAAAGAGAAGTGAGGACAATTTCACTCACTTAAGATCTCTGTTTTCCTCTTTCCATAGGCTTTGTGAAAGAGTAACAAGACATACTTGGAGAAGCAGCATACATCAGATGAATATGGACCTCTGTTTTGTATTCAGTGTTTTCCTACAACAGCCATCAACAAACAGCACCAAGACACCAATAATACAGGTCAGAAAAACTAAAAAACAGCCAGAGAAAGTCCAGCAATTGTCTGCTGTAGAAAAAATAAATAACAGATTCAATTTTGAGGCAGATTATCTCTCTGGGACTATTTCAGATGGGAAAAATGACTCTGGAACAAGAGAATAGAACATTGAAATCCCAAAGAGCAGTAACAGACAAGGCATTAGCTTAAACACCTCCTAAAAACAAAATATGAGACTTCGTGCTTGAAAATACTGACATCAGCATGTGACCTATCACAGAGTCAGGGAGATACAGTACAGAAAGATAGTGGGGATGCAAAAAGAACTATGATATCACAAGTAAAACAACAGTTACAAGGAAAGATGAAGACAAATGGTAATGGAGCAACAGCAACAGATGTTTTCCCTTTAGGTCACAAATGAAAACAGAAATCCTGATGCACAGGAGCTTTTCCAGAGAAACACAGCTATATCAGGGCACGAAACACAGTGAAACGAAAAGAGAACAAACCCCACAAAGAATAAAAGCAAAACAGTAACCTTTTTACAAAGAGATTTAGGGCAAATACGAGGTAGCTGGTGATGGGCTGTTGTTTCAAGGAGAAAGATCACATCTCTTTCCAACAAGACATGCTGCACTCTGGTGATATCTTCATGTCTTGCTTGCTTAAGGGCATCGTAAATTACACAAGGGTTGGCCTGAAGTGGTTGTGCCATGCTCTAGTCAGCAATGATAAGCAGGACATGAAGGACAGTAGTGCTGGTTGCACGTCCTGAGGCAGAGAACAGGGCTAGTACACAGGGTAGGAAGTTGGGCCTCCTCACCAGGATGCTCCCAGAGCTTGTGAAGTTAGAAATATCCTGGCTGAGCTCAACCACACCTTACTAGTGAGCAACTATCATGTTCTGGTACACTCCCTTAGACATCTGTAACTGGCCATCGTGAAAGAGCTGAAGCGGCTTTGATTCTCAAACACAGTGTTTACTTATGTAGCCCCGTGGTGCAGTTTACTTGAGAACATCATGATGCTCACAATACATTGTGTCATGGTTTATGTGCAGACAAGTTAATGCACTCACAGACCAGAGATGACTAAAATTTGAGATCCCTGCAATTCTCATATTTATTGTGGATTTTCTTGTCAAGTATAACACAATTCCCTTTAATGGGGCAAAGTTTTTTAGACAAGGAGGGTCAAATAAGACCATCTCTGAATCAGCCACCTCTAGTCCTCTAAACCTCTAAAGCTAAAGCATTCTCCAACTATTCTACCATTGTTAGAGCAGGTTAACTCTTCCCTATCTTCCCTTACCCAAGCCACTGCCAGCCCATCCTCTCCGAGGAACATGATCTGCTGGAGTATTGCTGGATCCCTGTATTCTCCATTCTGGGCCATGAGGTGCCCCTTGGAAGTCATAACAAGTTGTCTATGAAATGCCAGTGCAAACAATGTGCTCAAGTAAATGCTAATATATTATCCTGTCCTAGCAGACAAGTGGCTGTGGGGTGAGTGCATCCACAACACTGACTTTCCACATGGATCTCTGCTCTTTATTTTTCCCCTAGAAAGTCAGCATTTGATCTCTGTTCAGGAAAAATGCAGTGGAAAGTGTTTTCTCAGACCACCTCCCTTTCAAGGCTGACATTATCAGTTTGGAATATTCACAGGGCTATTGGGTGTCCGGAAGAGAGAATGGCTGGGATCTGAATGTACCATTCAATCCTAATCCAAACACCTCCCCATATTTAGCTCAGCCTATCAGGAAAGGTAATTTAGCACCTGGGGAAGATAGGGTTTGGAGTTTGCATTTGGCACACCAGCCAACCACCTCTGAATGGACCTTCCAGATGAGACATTCTGTCACAAAAAAAGTTCATGGAGGTGTTAAGTGCAAAAGCATTCCTGAACCAATAGCAAATAATAATATATAAAAAAGAAATCCTGCTTTTTCAGGAAAGAATAGCTTTCTTTCTTTAGTGTGCTATTCAGAATGTTGTTCGCATAAATAGCTGGGAAAGAAGGAAAACAGGGGAAAAGAGTACCACTGTGATTTTTCACAGTTCTAATAAAGGTGGTGCATATGCAGAATTGCTCTGGAAACCATCTGGTTGTGCAGTCAGTGTAGCATGTGCTTTGCTGGGCTGTAGACATGCCTGTTGAGTACAAGAGGCTAATAGAGGTTTATGCTATACAGCCTGAGTGTCAGTTGAAACAAGGGTATATGCATGTGTGTGCATATATGCCTGTGTTTCTGGATCACTGAAAGAGACAGTAGATACAATTTCAATGGACCTAAGGGAATTAGAAGCCAGTGTCTCATTTTTATAAGTAAATGACTCCTTGTTGAGAATTCAATACAATGTCACGGCAACACCGTAAGAAGTTGCCACTCCTCAGCCAAAGCACTATAACTACCTTTGGATGCTTGAGCTGAGAGCTCACCCTACTCATGTGGTGTAACCTTGACCTCAGGATAGACCCATCACAGTCACAACGAGCAGACATCAAGCACAGACAGTTCGTCAAGGGGTAGGTGGTAAATTGTTACACTGCCGTCATTCAGCTCTATATGCCAGCACATAGGGTCTTGCTTTAACTCCACGTCCATTTCTTACTAAGACTCCTACATTACTTATATAACTTAAATGTTTTCTGCCTAATTGGTGGAAAAAAAAAATGAAGAGAAAAAACTGGAAGTTAGAAAAGCTGAGTGCTCACAGCTTGAATCGACAAGAGAGCTGGCCATGAGCAGATTTGTGAAACATTATAGTGCTGTTATTGTGGGTTTCCAATTGCAGAACCAGGAATAAAACTGACACAAGGTATAATCAAAGAAGAAATAAAGGACTGGAAAAGAAATAATGCTAGTCAACATTGTTTTATTAACAATCAGTCTCCTTGGGCAGATCTGATTTCATCCTCTGGTGAGATTATAAACTTACTTGATAAAAGTGACAGCATAAATGTAACAGACGTTTTAAGGCTTTTGACTGCTACTAGATGACATTCAGACTTTCAAATATTACACATTATATAGTGCATACAATGTACTTAATGGTGTAAAGAACCAACTAAACATCAGGGACCAAAACCCAACCACCTTCATCATATAGGCATGGACAGGGAGGTAAGGTATTATAAACTCTTTTGATTAACTATTCTATGATTCTATTATTAATCAGGAGTAATTCTTTCATTGTTTTCATTGTCAATTACAATGCAAACAAAATGAAGAGGTTTTTTGGGGAGAGAAGTGCAAGAGGCCCCTTGTGATTTTAACATTATGAAAGGTCCTTCCCATAGGCAAACTGCATCAATGTTGTGGGAATAATGAGTATAAACTACGGTGAAAGAGAGCTGAGTATTTTCATCAGAAACGGAGTAGCAACCTAAAGAAAAAAGAAATCCAATTTCAAAAATAAAACCAATTTTTCTCAAGAAAGTTATTTATTTTTTCTGAGACCGTTTCTGTTCATTATTTCTGTAGCAGAAATGCTGGCTTTCTAACCTATGAGGTTAGTGTAATATAGACAAAATTTAATTGATTATTTAATAAGCCTCTATGATGTTATGTGTTTCAGTGCAACAGTTTCCTTTACACATCTGAATGACATACCACCATTTGTCATTATCCACACAGGCTCTTCCACTGAGCGTCAAACTGATTAAGACCCTTTCTTTCAAAACAGCCCTCCTCTGTCCTACTTTACAACATGAACAGTCTCAGGTGCAATGCTGAACCCCATCAGACAATACCTCAAAGAAGAATTGCACAGACCCGTTCAGTTCAGCAGAGTAACCTCACATACCCTTGCCAATGTCTGTGGCGCAGCCGCAGCTCACATTCAATATTAGAGCCAAATCTCCCTCTGTGTAACTGCTGCTGGAGATTTAAAATGTTTCTGCTTTCCCTCTCCCTTTGCGCTAACTGCATGCACTTGTAACTGTCTTGAAAAGAAAACAATAGAAAAAAAAGAAGGATCAGAAATCCCCTAATTAATTTTATCAGCTAGCGAGCTGACAAGCAGAAGTGTACGTGCTGTAGAACCGAAACAGGTGTGGTTTGAGCATTTCCCACATTTGGTCTTTGCAAAAACATGAACAGAGTGTATAAATTCCACCACACTGATAATGGAAGCTTGGAATCCGTTATCTGAAATAAAGATTCTTGGCAGAATTCCTCACACACTCAAATGGGCAAGAAAACTAATAATGATGTTTTTCTTCCTTTTTTTTTTTCATTAGGAAATATTCATTTCTAAGTACACCAATCTGTGTATGAAGTTTACCAACGGATTTTTTGCTTAGCATGCTTTACATGTGAAATCATCACTGCCCCTCTCTTAACAGTGAGATGCATCCCATGACTCCATCTTGTACACAGACTACACTGACAGGTTTTCACCTTTGTAGGTATGTGCATGTGCCTCTGTGCTTGCACACTTGCCCATAACATGTGCAACACAACCAGGTTTGGTGCATTTACACAGTAAGAATAATCCATTATCAATCACCAGCATTTCTCTGCACATGTAAGAAACGACACATAAACTGGAGTCAGAGGGGACTGATAAGTTTTGGTAGGTAAACCAGACAACATGGTATCCTTTTGCCTGTTTGCTTGGTCAGGTTATTTTCTCTGCCATCTTTTTTGATGCTACATAGTGCTGAACATGCAGACTTCTGAACCTCTAATTTTGGGAGAGACTGCAGCTGACAGGGCACTCACAGTACAAGATTTAAGACAAAAGTGAATGAAGGGCTTGTTTGGCACTTTACCTGATTCCACCTTTCTCTTATTCTTCCCTCCCTCTGCTTTGTGTAGCCTCCCATAATCATCCTAACCCTGGGAAGACACAAAAATCCCTGCTAGGAAAATTCTGTGTCATCTATGCTACCTGTGGATGGCACAGATAATGTACTATAGTTTGACAACTGCATCACACATGTTTCTGCCCAGCAGAGAACACCAGTTACTCCTTTTCTCAAACTCTTCCAAAGACCTTCTCAAGACCCATTGTTTCCATAATGCAGAGAGTAGTTTGGCCAGCTAATAACAGATTGATAATGCTCACAAGCATGCCTTCAGCAGTGAAGTTTAAGTGAAACAGTGGCTGAAAAGCATGCAGCCAGCTTTCAGAGCAGGAATTAGACTTTCCCTTTACATGCCCTGGCTCTTTGGCCAGCCAAACTCCCACACTCTCACTGTCACAACAAACCTCAGCATCTTTCGTGAAGTTGCTGTCATGGTCTCTAGGAGGCAAAGGTTTGTATCTTGCACAGGTGAGGAAAGCGCTCACTTGGAGGTCTCCTAGTCTGAGTGCTCTGCATACCAGCCATTGGCTGTTGGAGCAGAACACTTCTTTTGACTGTGTTTTAGAAGCAGAAAAGATCGTCCGTTTCTTTTATGAAACACCAGGTTTGCTGCTGAGCCTCAGACACTATCTCCCAAACAGACAGACGGCCTCTGTGTCATGCCAGGTGGGAGATCAAGATTTCTCCTATAAGATCTCTGATCTGTGTGTGGCCTTTCACAAAAGCTGGGGCTTTAGTGCTCACAGAAACCAGACAAAGCAGCAGGATGTTCATAGATTTACAGATACTCAAGAAACATCATTCTTTAGACCTAAACTATGTTTCAGTGGTTTCTTCCTGTTACGTTTTTCTGTAAGGAGATATAGTACAACAGTAGTAAATTATCTTTGGGCTTTGGGGTTTAGATTTTTTTTTTCCCTATTTCACCCGTTCTTCTTTGGTAAATAGGACCATATAATTTAAATAGTCAAATTGAAGTTTATACTCAATATGATATTTATCCTAACCTGAAGTCTGAATATTTGAGACATGGATTTTGTACCCAAACTGTGTCATGACTCTAAGTGCTTTATAGACGTTATTATTTCCATCCTATTTGAGATCAAACTTCTCAAACTCATTTCTGGAGTTTGAGAAATCCTTGCATTTCAGCTTCCATTTTCAGCAGCATCATTTGTTGTTTCCTAAAACTGAGGCCTGGGCTCAATTCCTTTTAGATCTTCAGCATTTTAACATTGTCTGCATAGTTTGGTTAATTTAATACTCTTTAGTTTTGCCTTCAGACTTGCATTGATTTGACTGTGCTTACTTTGCTTACATTTTCCAGTAGCTGTATTCTCCTCACTGGCTGAATTCACTTCTGTCAACACAACAATGAGCGTCAATCAATCGCTTATAGCCAAACTTGGCTTCTTGGTAGCAAGTCCCATAAGAAAAGCCAATGGTAAATGAGGGGAATTCTCAGTGAAAAGCTTAGTCTACTTTTATTCCTGCATGTACAGGCTTCATTAACCTTTTTCATTTGTTGGCCAAACAGAATGCACTGGAAAGCCCGTTATCCATAGATGACTGAAGGATACGGGCTTTTTCAAAGGCAGCGCTCAGGAAGGGTGGGGTAATGCCAAAGGCCCAACGTAGTGCTTTACAGCTCTGAAATCCCAGCAGTTTTTGCCAGCTCCAGCAGGACTCCACTGTGCGTGCGCCAAGCCTCGGGGCCACACACAGGCTCCGTGGCTCAGCACCCACACAGCCAACATTTCCCTAAAAATAAGTGAAAAAAAGGAGAAATGCTGAATCAGACTCTCAGACCTTAACCAAAAAACATGCACATAAACTATAATTTTGATTATAAAAAGTCTAGTTGGGAACAGAGATATTGTCGGAAAGCTGGAGAAGAGGGGAAATATTCCTAGTGTTAAAAGCAAGTTCATGGTGTTTGACCACAATAGTTTTCTTGGCTGCTACGGTTCTATGACTGATTTAAGAGGGTTTAAGGCTAGTAAACCATAGTTGCATGTTATTATCTGTGCAGTTCTTGCACTTTTGCTAGCAATGCCATTAATTCATAGATTTATGATGATCACTGTAGTAATACGGAGGTCATGTGTTTTTTAGGAACATTTGCTGGTGGAGGGAAAAATGAGAGGGGAAGAGAAAGAGACTTATCTTCTAATCTACAGTGCTGCTGCACCCATAACAGGCATTGGTCCACAGCCTGGCTCAAAACCTAGAATGCACAAAAGAAACCCCAAATCTCCCATTTGCCTAACCACCTTGACCAAAAATTTAAATAGATCAAAAAGCATTGGTGGTCTAAAAGTGATTGACTGATGGGTCACAAAAAGTACAGGTAAATAGAAGAAAAAATAGCAAAATTAAGATCTCCTTTGTCAAAAAGGGTAGACTTTGATTTTAATAGATTTTACAAACTTTATTTTGAAGAGAAAAATCCAAGGAGATGTCTTTTTCTTTCTTTTTCTTTTAGTCTTTCATAGCTTCACACATTGCAAGACTTTAAAATCATACTATAAAAGCTGAAGGATATTAATCTGTCATAAAAAGCTTAACACACGATGATATAAATGACAGGAAAATGATCTACAACAGTGTTAAACCACAGAATAATTATTAATTATTAAAACCTCAGCTCCAAAACATTCTAAAGCAGCTTTCCTGCTTTCTGTTAGGTCAGGAAGAGAGAAAGTAAGTAAGAAAGAAAAGCCTATAGTCAGTTTCCAGTCTCTCATGCTTTCTGAGCTGAACTCTGCATACAAATCTATATTTGTAAGACACCCTCATCTACCAGTTAATCAAAGCCCTGGAAATTCAAGGAAACCTGTGTTTATGGAAATCTGGCATTTCTGTAAAGTTTTGAATGAAAGCTAAATAGAGCAGTTCATCTCATTGAAACTAATGGCTTCTGCCAAGTGGTTTTGCAGTGCTGGGTCTTCTGGAACAGTCAGCATTTAGGAATTCATTTATGAGCTGGGTTAGCTGGAGACTCTGGAATTCAAATTTATGTCTAAGACTTAGTGGTTTATTCCTGATAGTTCTCTATAAAGAAATTGTAATCAATTTACCAAACTCGGTCTTTGTAATATGCAGAATAGAAAGCTGGCCTTTTTTTCATGATTTAGGGCTTGGGATATTTTTTTCCCCGTTTCCCCAGTGGACAATTGCAAACCGTACACATGTACATTGTGTAGCTGAAGGGGGCTTTTTAATCACCCATTCATACTTGCTTTTCAAAAAGCTTTGTCCTTGTGCTCTTGACTTGACTTCCTATGGGCCTGATCCTGTTCCCGCTGGGAGTGCTCACATTTTCCTTTGGGGAAACAGAACTTCACTTCAGATGAAGTCACAGTTGCACATAAAGAGCAGAGAAAAGTGTGGGTTGTCACACGAGCTGATTTTATTTCAATCAGTATTTGCATGAACATGCAGCCAGGCTCCATTAAGTACTTGTTTGATTTGCTTAAAAAATATATGTCTCCAGGAGCTGACCAGCATAATTGAATATTGGCTTTTTTTTCTGAGTCATAAAAACCTAGACATTTTTAGCAAGCAATGAGCAAGAATTGCTCTACCCTTTTAATGCAACTATAAATTTGCCTTGCTTTTCCCCTTTTAGAACTCCTTTGAAGAACTCATTGAATAAATTAACAACTTGGAAAGCTGCCTGCCGTTTTTGTTGGCTTTGGGTTTCAAGGAGTTGCTTGGTAAACAAGTCAATGGATTCAAACAGTAACAAAGTCATTTAAATGATTAATCAAGTGTTAAAACTAGCTTAACCTCTCCTGTTTTACAAACTCTATATCACCCTCACTAAACTAATAGAGGAATAAGACACCCGTCTGGAAATCTCATCTGAAATATTAGATTGAGAATCAAAAATTCAGCCAAGCAGTGTGGTTTGTAGGGATATCCTGGCGGATAATAAATTGCATTAATCTTACTTAAATTTTCCATCTAAATCATGTCTTGAGATTGTATTGCACTGAGGGGAATGTGCCTAGCTTTGAATGCATTGTGCTACTGAAAAGGTTATTAAAAGGGGAAAAAAAAAAAGAAGCAGATAATGACTTTTCTTGGTTTTCTTCTGACTACTTTTTCCAATATTGAGGAACCTATGCTAAATATTCTGGCACCTAATGAACAAAGGCTGCTTTCTCCTGTCAGTGCTTATGTTTTCTAATAGAAGATAAGAAACTCACATACTCAGAACACTTGAGGTATATACTTTTTTTTCTTTTCTGGCCAGAAATTATACTGTAGACAAAAATAACCCCCGAGTTTTCCCAGCATCGTCATAGCAAAGTATTTTCTTCATCATGCTCATTCAGAAGAATTCCACTTTTCCAGCTACACCGAGTATGAAAATAATATGGAAAAACTCCCCTGGGTTTTTTGTCAACTTGGAAATCTGAAAGAAGTCCAAAGGTTATGAAGTTCTACCCGTCTTTTCGGCTTCAGTCCACCATCTACCACAACAGTGTCATCAGTTTAAAATGAAATGAAAGATGATGCAAGGAAAGGAAGAATTTCTTAAAAAAGCACAACCCCTTGAAAATTGTGAGGGGTATTGTCAGCAGGAACATTGTTCTGTATAGTGGATTTGTCCTCAAAGCTTATGGAGGGGACCATGCTGATGTCCTGAGTATGCACAGGCACTGTCTGGATTGGGGGTGCAATGGGCAGGAGCAACCATGGGGCTCCCATGCAACTCAAACATGCAACAAGGGGTGACGTCAGTGTCGTGATGAGGAGACCTGGTCAGCTGGTGACCAAGGAAGGTTGCTTCCATCCTGAGGTCTTTACTCAGCTGAAAAATGAACAAGTACAAATTGAGGAGGAAACTGCTGCCAGTTGGCACCAGAAAAGCTGTAGATGTGTTATAGGTTCAAGACACAATCATGGTGGTGTTTCTATCTGGCAAGGCAAGAGGGAAAAGAGAGATGATGGAAGCAGTAAGTCAACAGAAATCAGCAGAATAGAGCCTGACATGCTGGTTAGAAGAAGCAGCAGTGTGACTGTTGCCAGAGCTGTCTACAGACAATCACCAAACACATCAGTAACCACATCATTCAGAGCCTAGAGGAGGATTATTTCCAAGCAGCATTACACAATATTATGCAGTGTCATGCTGATGAACAATAATATTCTCTTCCTATGAAAATTTGGCCTTGGAAACTCTGAGAAGTTTTCAGCAGCTTCTGTCAGTATTTCATCCCTAGTCCCATGTCTTAGAGCACTCTCAGAACAGACATGCACCAGGCTAGTCTTAAATGAGGGAGAGAAATGGTCCCTCCAATGCCTCAGGACCCACTCTGCTTCATATCTGATTTGTGTGATCAAGCAGGGGCAGAGGTGAATGCAAACACATTTTGGCTCTTCCTATCCATGCCCAGCTCCTCCAGTTGTGGTCCTTCAGCCTTAGGCTAACCAGCTATGTGAGAAATGGTCAGGGTTGTCTCCTCCTGAAAACATGAGTCCTACTGTGTGTCCCACAATGCTGTCTGACAAACTTGCTTGCTTTCACACGTGCTGTCAACTCTGCAAATGCTGCAGTCATTGCAGTAAAGGGCTGCTGACTTTTCCAAGCCATGCAACAAGAGCTGTCCCAAAATATGTTTTTCACTCTTTCTGCAGCATCAAAAGCCCAAGTAAGTCCAATCTGCTTTCCATACAAATTGGTTTTGCACAACTAGGAAAATACTGGACCAGCAAATTCTTCTTGGGAAATAAATTCCCATTAAAATCAATGAGGCAAGCTTCCCACTTGTTTTCATTGTTAGATATTAAACAGCCTTATGAAAATATTACAGTTCTATTTAGAAGCATCAACACTGTAATATGCTGCTGCTAAATCACAAATCAAGCATAAAAGTGAGTCATCTGAGCTCAAAGTTTGTACATTTCCTTACGCAGTTATTGTAATCATCCCTAAACTGACATTTCAAAGTCTGGTAAATCAAAACTAAAGCTATACTTCAGAGGCAGCAAATGCTTTCAAGGCACCTAAAGACTCTTAACTCTTCCCTGAAGTCCAGGCACACAGTAAGGGAAAAGGGGGTGGAATTTAAAAAAACAGTGAGGGTTTTAAAAGTCAGTTCATTCTTATTTAAGGTCATAAACTCTGAAATAGCACTCTGAGTTGTTTTCAGGAGAGGATTAATGTTGCCTGGGTAGTTTTGCTTTTGCTTTTTTCCCTTGGCACGTTTGGATTTGTTGTGAGTGCAGCCTTGGCTGAGGTTTACAATGCTTGGGTTAGGCTAATTATATGACTATGTTGGGTTTTTTTATTCTTTGAATATGGATGGATACATGTTCTAAGTCTTGGCTTCATTTTGATGTAAGGTTTTGTTCTTTTTCCTATCTAGGAAGGTTATCATAGATATATACTTAAAAAGTTGGGACAGTTCTGAACTTCTCAAAAAATACAGCAAATTCCAGTTCAGAATCAGAATCTGTCCCCTTATGAATAACGCCGTGAGTTGGACCCCATAGCCAAGCCACCTCCAAGCTTGCATCCTGTGTTTGATTACCTTTTCTTTGACAGGGCCAGGAAGAACTGCAGGAATGCTTTCCACGCCTGGATGTACTGCCCATTGAGTTTAAGGGTGAGGTATCAGTGTGCAGGCAAAATCATCATCTAGCTGGAGAGTTCCTCCTCCTTTCCTGCTGGCAGTTTTGTCAATGGCGCTCCCAGTCCCATCCCCTGGGTGTGACACACAGATTGGGATGAGTACCGGCAGCTCAGCTCCTGCATCTCCCACAGCACAGGGCTGCTCTCACATCTAGTGGTGGAGATAACAAAGCTACCAGTGATCTCCAGGCCACAAGATCAGCTTCATACAGGCCAAAATTGCCCATCTGTTTTTAATGCTAAGAGCAATTTGTTTTCTTTATGGACAGCGTGGTTGCAAAACCATGTTGTTTAAGATTAAACTTCTCTCATCTGGACAATGACAGTAAAAACAACAACAACAAAGAATGAAATGCTTTTGAAAATAATGACAAAATCAAGTAACTTTTTCTTTTTGTATAAAAGAAAGTAATTACATCCAGGCATCCAGGCTGACCACAAATGCCAAGTTTGTGCTTGATGCAGTTTTAACTGGTTGAAATATTATTTCTAAACAAACAGAGTTGAAAATGGAAATTCTGACAAAGCTTTGACTATATTGCTATTACTATCATGTTAAATCATTGTTATTGTCCTAGTGGTGCCAGTGCACAGCTACAATTGCTTGTGGAATGATGAAAGCTCAAACCCAAAAAACTCAGCTTCTCTCTATAAACTTCAGAGTATTCAGCTAGAGAAGAATTACACTCACACAACTTTTTAGCATGAAGTCATACTGAATTCATTACAATAAACACGTTATTAAATGTAGCTTCTCTCCTAAATCATTTACATACTATTCAAGGAGGTCTGATTTATTTTTTAGTACCCATTCCTTATCTAGGGTGTTCAACAGTAATGGTGCAGTGATTTAAAAGGCTACTGTCTACACTGACCTTTATTTCTTGTTTTGCTGCAATTTTTTACTGGAATCTTTCAATGGGGATTTTTTGGGGGGTGTCAGCTGCTGCAAGAAAGCTTCAGCAAGGTATAAGTGGTTTGATTTGGTTTAGGTTATTTATTCAGGTATTAGAACATTTCAGAAACCATGGAATTAACTCAGTGAAAGCATGATTATAGTAAAAAAACTGGACCATACAGAGCTGGACTGTCCTAATTGAAAAGATTTTTTTCTTTTTCACAGGGATTCAGAGATTGTTATTAACAAATTTAAGTAAGTTCACGCTATTCTTGCACTGTCATAGTGTACAATATATCACTAATATCTATGATGGTGTCCTCCACCGCCTCCTTATAGGATTCATGCAAGCAGTACAGAGGAATGCCCTCTAGTTTCTGCTGAGAGATCATTTAACTGGGGCTAGTCATTGAGAAGCACCACACTTAAAAGGGAAAAAAAGCAAAGTTTCTGCCCTGAAGTGCTCCCAAGTGAAGGGATTTTAAAACTATCTGTAGGTTTAGGCACTTCTTTAACATTAACAGCCAAATCACACTATCTACCCAGCTACTTGCAGACCCCTTTTAAAATCTATCAGGACCAGATGGTGCCTATTGCCATGGTTGTTCTGGGAAAAGCAAAAAAGAGAAGAGACAGACCTGCCCCAGCATGAATACATGCGGTGATCCATCTTGCAGCCACTCGAGTGTAAGCTAGCCATCCTGCTCTGCACAGTTGTGAGCTAAGGTGCTTGTTGTGCAAACTCATCTTTTTAAGTGGAATGCTGACAGGGGCTTACTAATGGAAACCTGTATCTAAGGAATATGTGTGTATATACTTAGTGCAGCACACAGAAAGATACATACACTGCTGTCAGAATGCAAAATCACCCGGCAGGTTTCTTGCAAGGATGTTCTTTTTGTCTTGGAGGAGCAACTGTCTGAAAGATACTTGGCAGTAGCTTGAAAACTCACTTTCTCATCTAATCACTGGTGAAAATAGGAGATGTGTGCACATCTATGGGGGTATGATATCATAGGTATCACAGAGACATGGTGGGATGGCTCTTATGACTGGTGTGTTGAAACGGAAGGCTACAGGCTCTTTAGGAAAGACAGGCACAGCAGGCAGGGAGGGGCAGTTGCTGTTTATGTTAGGGATAGGCTGGAGAGTATGGAACCCTGTCTGTGGGCAGGTGAGCAGTTGACAGAGAGTTTGTGGGTCAGGGTTAAAGGGAGAACAGCGATGGGAGACATTACAGTGGGGATCTGTTACAGACTGCCTGACCAAGAGGACTCAGTGGATGAAAAGCTCTACAGATAGATAGGAACAGCCTCACGCTCGCAGGCCCTCGTTCTCATGGGGGACTTCAACCACCCTGATATCTGTTGGAGGGACGGCACAGCCCGGCAT
>JASSUY010029852.1:0-45245 GCA_032466535.1 Forpus xanthops
AGCTGAAAATCCATAACACAATACTACACCAGCTACTGCTTAAAGAAAAATGACTGCTGCTGCTGAACCCATGACAGTGTCTCACTGCTACTTACTGACTCTGAATGACCACAGAAGTGTGGTGGGTTTCTGTGTCTGGGTGCAGAGACACCTGAGGAAAGTGCAGCAGAGCTGATGAGGAGACTGCAATCCCAAAGGCTTTTCACAACACACTGCTACCATACAGAAGCAGTTTTTTATTGGGTATCAGTATAAGAAGAGAGCAAGAGGAGGTCAGCAATTAACACTGAAAAAGAATGAGAAAGGTTAAGACAGAAATCTGTGATGATGTTGTTGGTTTGAACTGCTAGTCTGATGCAACGGATGACAAACAGGTGCATCTTACAGATTTTCTACATCTATGCCTCTTTAGCCTCCCACAGCTCTATAGACCATGAGATTACACATAAACCTCCCTGTAGTTTAACTATAAATGCTCCATCCATCCTGGGATCAGCCAGAATTTTCCCTGAAATTGCTTTCTCCCATGTCTTGCAAACATGTGAGGCCAAATCCTGGACCTAAAAGCAGGGAGGGTTACCCTCCTGTTCTTTCAGTTTTGCATGTATGCACTGAGAACAAAGAGAAAACTGCTGGGGAAAAATACAATTGGTCCCTGGTATGGAAGAAGAGAAACAATAGGTATGTGGGTAGAAACTCACAGAGTAACAGGAATTGCAAGTATGTGAGTGTTTTAGATGCAAGAATTAAAAGGGCGAAAATGAGGAATGTGGAATAGAGTGGGAGCGATTTTCCCAGAAGGCTGTGTAATTATTCATGAGGGATGATACTGTAAGAATCAATCATAACTATGTAGGAAATTTTTATCTGTGGGATCTTTGTCTCACTCCTTTCTGAGGTTGGAAGGAATGAGGCAACAATTATATAATTAAAGATGCAACCATAATGACTGCACAAAATGGAAGCGAGTTAAAATTGCGAGGCCTTGTCGATAATTATTATTGTGTAATTGAATATTTGAATGTATAGGAAAACACAAACACACTCTAAGGGCTGACTTGAAGAAAAAGAAGTTGGCTTCATGCAGGTAATTAATAGAATAGCAGCAGAATCAAACAAGACTAAGAAAGGAAAAAAAAACCATTAACAGGTATACAAATGATATTAGTTTTAAAAGTCACCCTAACAACAAACAAAACTTGTAATGGAAAATATATTTCTCAGTCTCAAGTCAGTGGAAACTTTAAAAAGCATATCAGGTGAGTATAACTTTTTACCTTAGCATAAGGATTTGTTACAGGTTAACTTTTTCATAAGCATGTAACTGGCTTGGCTTTCAGAGATGACCATTCACTGGGAGCTTTGAATCTGAACATTTGATGGCATTCATGGCCTAATTTAGACACCTAATAATAGACTTTTTAAATTTAAGCTAGCTGTCTTAGGCTGTCTTTAGAACCAGCAAAGAGAAAATGCATCTTTCAGAGAGAAAATAATTTCTTGTTTTGAATGCCAGTTTTACCATGAGATGACTCGTCCTTGAAAGATGCCTATTCTTCTCCACTGCTTGTAAAAGAAGCTTAAGGTAACTAAGACTTGAATGATCTACTTTCAGGAGATTAAAGACATGAAATAAATCCTGTCAGTCTTGGTGTCTAACATAAGGCATCCACATTTGAAAACTGTAGCCATAGCTATTTGTAAGGCAATATCAAAACAAACTGTCACAAATCACACTGCATAGTCCAACAGTTAGCTCTCAAAAAGGCTCTGCCAAGCAGTGCAGACACAGACAGACATACTTAACCAGGGTGCAGGCCATGTTGGCAGTAAGCAAAGATTCAAACTGCACTTTTGGAGGATGGTGTATTGGAAGGTCTCTGTGACCGCAGTCTCCATGGGCTCCATGGGCTGCCAAAGATGGCATCTTTTCTCTTGGTTCACCTGTATTCCAGCTCCAGCTTGAATGAGTTTCTTTGTCTCCTGGGGCTTCTTGGTATATGTCTATAAACATGGATTTGTTTGATTATAACATTTCCCTTTCCAGACTCTGGACATCTTGTTTAAATGCTCTTTTCAAATTCCTAAGCTATCCAGTTCAGATTCCACGAGGCCTAGACTGAATCTGGAGGAAGGAGATGAGAAACAAGAAATATGCCAACAGGATTTTTTTAAACTTCCAAAAAGCCTTCTTACTGTCCTTGCTTGAGACCATAGAGCTCTCTGAGTAGGTACCCTCTTGTCCCCCTTTTTTTTCATCTTTGTTCTTGGTGCCAGAATCAACCAGTTTCTGACAAGGTGGCTGTATTATGATGGATGTGTTAGCAGGCAGACAGGAAGATCTGGATAGATAAGAGAGGGGATGAAAATGTAGCCAGCTCCTGAAGGTGGCTGTGAGAAGGATTCTTGCTCTCCTAGTACTTTTTATTCTTGCTTCTGGGCTATTTACTTGCGTTCCACTCCAGTGAACAGGATGCCAGGTGAGTGTGCTCACCCTTCTCTTGGTGGCATCAGCACAGGCGGCAGCACCAGGAGGAAGCTGTTGTGAAGAGGGTCATGTGGCTGTGACTGGAAGCGATGACAGCATCCAGAAGCATGATCTTAGGGATTATCTTCTGGAGTACATCCTGGTACCTTCTAGTGTAGCTCCTCTCTGTTCCTCATTTAGAAGCTGGGATCTGGGTACCAACCTCTGAACTTCTGACCTCATCTGTGAGCTGGAAACAGTCATAAGCCCCTCTCTTTGGATCATGATCCCAAATAGCTTGACAAAATAGCAGGTTTCTGCTGGATACAGAAAGAGGGTTGTGACCCCCACCTTGGGAATTGGGATCAATTTGTAAGTTGCTGTTGTTTTCAGCCATTTTATGAGGAGTCTAGAAAAGATCTTCTCCCCTCCCCTGCAGTTCTGGTAAAAACAAAACCTCTTTTAGAATACTAAGCAGAAAATAGCGATTCAAAGTAAGACTAAGGGCTTGTGGGTGTTCAGGCCACAGTGCTGAGTAGTAGTTTGCTCATAGAAAAATTCGCCTTTTGCTATTGCACCTTTCTTTGGATATGACTGGCCACATCGATGGTTTCACTATTTTACTTTATAATTACAGATTCTTTTCACCTCATTTATGAAAATCACTATGTGTCCAAGTAGGCCATCTTTTACTCAATGTCGTAACAAATAGATATAATTAATGATGAGTCTTTAAATATATGTATGTGAATAACAACGATTTCTGAAACATGAAACTTCAACACTTTAAAATTGTTTTGCTGAATTAGATGAGTCATCATGCCTGGGAAAAAAAAAGATCCTGTAATTTCATTGTATTTTCCTGTCATTAAGAAAATATTATGCTTCAAGCAGACGAAAGACAGCAAAATTCGCAGACCCATTATTACTGGATAGTGGTAGCAAAGAGAATTGCATTGCATTTGCCTACAGATATGTGAGTGTGTTTTAGCACCCACTTTTTGTTTCTTTAAAAAAAAAAGGTATCAATTTAGAGGACAAAGTAGAGTTGTGGTTTTTAAAGGACAAGCTTTGACACACCAGAATCTTCAATCCACTGCTTCCATGTCTGTGTCCCCCATTTGCTCTGAGGACTGACCTTGGACAGACTGCTCTTCCAGGTCATCCACACACTCTGCAGCTTTTGGTGGTCTTATTGTGGGTGCTGGCATATTCCCAAGGGGAAGGGGCGCGTTTTGTGCAAGTGTTGGCAGGTTTTCGGGGGTTGCTGGCATGCATTCGGTGGGCTTTGGCATGTTTGCAGTGGGTACTGACACACTCTCGGGCAGTAGTAGAGCACTTTCTGTGGGTACTGGCACCCTTTCTGGGAGTGCGGGCATGCTTTTGGTGGGCTTTGTCATGTTCTCCGTGGGTGTTGTCATGTTTTCAGTGGGTGCTGTTATGCTCCCAGTGACTGCTGGCATGTGTTCAGTGGGCGTTGGTGTGCTCATACTGGGCTGTTCACAGTAATTCCCAGCCTCTGACTGTGGGGTGAGAGGAGAGGGGAGCTCTGGCACCATGATGGCTTTACATGTCTGAGCATCACCGGTCTCTGGATTGATGCTGTTGCTTGGGACGGACTCTTCTACCTTGTGGGACACCCTAAAGGCTTCAGCCAGCTCCTTCAGCATCCTCTCGTCATTAGAGCGCAGCTCAATGCTTGCCTGCTCAGAAGAGGAAGGGTTTCTATCAGTGTCATCATCTTCTTCTAAGATGTCATTTCCATTCACTTCTTCAGGGAACTGTGCTTGCTTTATTTTTTTGTACAATTCATTCCTCTCTTCCTGTAGAGCCCGGCAAAGATTCTCTAGCCTCTGGATTTTTAGCACGAAGCATTCATATTCCTTGGTCCTCATGGCTTTCTGTGGTCAAAGACATCAGACAAAGGTGAGAACTGAGTTTGGGTGTATGCAATTCATTGGTGGAACTGGCAGGTAGGAAATAATTTGAGATCTAGGGGTAGCTGGCTTCTGCCAACTGCTCTACAATAACTATGGTCTTTTGTACTGAAGTTTCAGGAGGAAATTCAGCCATATTACTGCACTGTATTAAGCATTCTCCATACAGATCTATAGAATCACAGAATCGTAGAATAGTTAGGGTTAGAAAGGACCTTAAGATCTAGTTCCAGCCTCCCTGCCATGGGCAGGGACACCTCCCACTAAATCATGTCCGGATCAATTTCACTCAAAAATATTTGCAGGAGTGCCTGTTGGCCTGTGGAGGTGGAAAAATATAGTAGATATCTGTATAGATAAGCATCCAAAAGCCTACCTGGACATTCAGTGGGTGTTAATTTTTGGGGGAAAAAAAGCTGTACTACATTTTTTGCTTATTTTGCATCTAGATTGTGTGAAAGCAGCCTGAACTGGAACGTTTTCTTGTTTCTACAATCAGTGAGGAAACAATTGATACAGAAACCCAAAAACAGCAATAGCACAGAGCTCTAAGACTAATCAGAAAGGCCTGGTCCAAGTTCAGTGTAAATTTGGGTGAAACTTCAAGCAGCTTCTTATCTTATTTGGATGAGTTCCAACACGCTTATGAATTTCCTCTGCAATGCCCCCATGACAACATGTTTAAAACTATGGTGAGCCACAGTACTTGCTTAGAGTTTACATACACAGGAAGTTAATGAAAGGTGTAAATTTGAAGTTCATTAGCTAGACCACATTAATTCCCTGGGTGGATGCTCTTATGCAGAAAAAAACTTGCATTAAGTGAACTAATGCCAATTTGCTTCTATGTGAGAGCATTAACAATCACACATTTTTAGAGCACTTAAAATTCACAGTTACATAATTCAGATTCTTGTGGACGTAATGAATGCCTCTGAACAATCTAAAAGCCCCAGCAGCTGGGGTTGTCTTTTTCTGTGGAGACATCTAATTACCAAGGTAGCTTTAAAAAAAGACCCTTAGATTCAAGAACAAATTTTCATTGACTTCTGGCAGTTTCAGGTCACCTCATCTCATAGTTAAAGCTTTATGTGGGGAAAGAAGTGCATCCTGAGAAGAAAAAGACTGGTCACCTCTTCAATCATGTCCAGTAATGCTCGGTTACAGTTCTCAAACCTGGATTTCCATGTAGCAGTATCCTTTTCCAACTTCTTCATTTTCTTTGTCATCTACAGAAGAAGGAGGAAAGCTGAATCACAACAGGAAGTTCATGTTGAAGATTAAATCAGGGCAGTCCTTTTATTCAGGTCTTTGGCAGTACTCATAACTCTGCTACCTGCAGCTGTAGTGGCTGTGCTAAGTAATAATTTATGGTAAATGATGGAGTTTGTTTTAAGTAGCTGCCGTATAACTTTCAGCCTTCAGTCTGTAGTCCTAAAGTAGGACCAGTTTATTATACGGTTACAAGTATAGCCAGACCCCACATTACAAACTATTGCAAAAACAAAAGGCAAAGAAAATGTGGCTATATTCTGTTTGTCTCTTTACCAGACCAGAGTGTTAGATTGCTGGGAAGTTAAAGAAGGGCTTGTACCTTCTGAGCCAGCACTGCCAAGGAAGTTGCCTCTGGATTAGTCACCTCTATACTACCTCCAAAACACACCACTACCTAAATAGCATCATCTTTCCATCTGGTTTTCTGCAGACTGACCTCTCTGTGAAAATACTTTGTGGTTGCCTGGGTCGGGGCGTCAGGAATATGGGCCCCAGTGGCAGAACAGAACATCATTTATTGTGAAAGTGGGTTCAACACTTGGATGTGTTTATTTTTTAACTCTCATTCATTACAGGAAATAAGTACAGCAGCAGCAACGAAACAGCCACTTGGAATTAATGGTGGGAAGGTGTTAATGGGCTTCAGATCTACCTGTGCTTGCCAGTAGGAAGATGTATAGCCTGTGTCAACCTTTCTGTACCAGTGTCAGTCACCCAGGAGGCTCTGGGCACTCCTGGAGGCATGGGCTGACAAATGCAGCTCCAGACTCCCTATTTGGTATCTCTGGAGGGTCTGTACCCAACCACCACATTAACTTCTAGGTAAAATGATTGTTCTTCCAGGGAAATTTTGGTTTTATCTGAAAGGGAAAGTGAAATATTCAGCTTACATTATTGAAGTGTAAGCTGCTACCAGTTGCGGCTGAGTGTGCCCCAGATCTTATTTGAATACTGATGAGATTGTTGTTCAAAATGTGCAGAAATGGTCCCATTCCAGAAAAAATTATTGCAGTGAGAAATACAAGAATTTAAAAGGAAAGCGTGAAGCACAGAGTTCAGGTATGAGCTGCTACTCACTTTCTCCATCTCCTGTTTGAATGTGGCAAACACTTCATTGCTTTTGGTCAATGTTTTCTGAAATTCTTCAAACCTTTCAGAGTAGAGAGTGATCTGTATTCACAGAGGAAAAAACCCACAGTAAAATTTCAGAGTCTCCAGGATGCTGCAGTTCTACTTTGGTAGAAGATAATAAAATAAGTTTTGTGCTTGGGCAAGGAAATTAGTTTCTGTTTGGAGACCATGAAACACAACATAAGGGAAATGAAACTCTCTGCATCATTTTAAGGCTGCAAGCTATTATGATTCTCTGTTGAAGAAAGGTAAATTAACAAAACATAGGAAGACCCAGGCCAGTGATTTTAAAAAGACCTGGGAACTATGGGTGCCCTATTCCCCTGAATGTTGCAGCTATGGTGTCTTGCAAAAGAGTTCCCTAGAAGCAGAGACTTCTGAAAACATTTCCCTTGGTAACTATAAAGACTACAGAGAACAGCATCAAAGTCTGAAAAGGTTTCTACTTTCCTCTCCTCACAAGCCCTCTACACTTCTATGTAGAGTTGTGGTTGGCATCTAAAGGAAAGGACTCCTAGGATGACCTGTGGAATGGAAAACGGTAAATATGGTAAGTGAGCCCATGTCTATGGTCAGGGACTAACCTGAGCTGGTCCAATCACTGATGCTGTGCAGAACCAGGCAGTGGGATTAAACCAAGGTGACAGCCAGCACTGTGAGAGCAGTTTCTAAGCTCTAAGCCTTGCTTAACCATGCAGACATTGCCAGACTCAAACTTGAACCTGTGGACATAAGCTCTGGCAGCTTTAGAGGGGGACCTGAGTGCCACTCTGTATAAACTGCTTCTGATGTCCATGTGAACTGTGGGAGAGGTATCTACACCACAGCCACGGTTTCCCCTCTTCCATCTTTCCAGTCCCCACTTGGTGGCTCAGGCTGTGGCCAGGAGCTGCACCAGGCAGCACTTGATGTGCTTCACTGGACTCTGCAGTTGAAGAGGAACATTGCCGCTCCCTTCCGATGTTATCTGGCATACAGGGTAGCCTCAACACTTAGCAAAACCCACCTTTGGCTTCACACCCCTGTAATCCTGCACTGGATCCTTTCCAGCTGTGTCCCTGCTCCGCAGCTTGAGTGAGCTGAGAGGGCACCTTGTCAGCTCTGTTTTGTGGCCTGCCTGTGGACTGCAGCTGCAGGCAAGGCCAGCAAAGCAGAGAAAATAATCCCCTAACAGCCTCTTCTTCCAGTTTCACTTCACTTAATGAAGTAGAGCAGAAGAACGATCTGTTGTAATGTACCAGCATTTCAGACTATTAGGGCTCCATATTTTGCTATCAGTTTATACTGGGCAGCCACATGAAAGTTCATCTGTGGCTGTATTTTGTCAGTGATCCAGAGTTTTATATCTAAAAAAAAAATAAATTTCCAACGATCTGAGGTCAGTTTTTCTGTAAGAAGAGCAGCTCCATCTCATCCACTTCCATCTGGTGCCAGAGCATCCCCAGCAGTGTTTAGGTGACTGGACATTTCATCTGCCCAGCCTGACAGCTCTCATCAGAAGAGTGACTGGTGTAACATGCAGTGGCTGATGCAGGATGAGAGCAGAGTGATGGGACATTCAAGAGCAGCCTCCAGTATCCAGGTGTCTGGCTGGAGGCTAGCTGCCTTCTTCACACCATCAGGGTGCTAAATGACCATCTAGGAGCTTGTATTTTGTGTGGTGCCAGCCGACACACATCCTCCCCTGGTGCCAACTCTGCAGTTACTGAGGAAGATTTAGAAAATGTGGTGAAGAGTGGGTGGGTTTAATTCTGATTTTGAAATCAGAACACCTAATGTCATATTGTGTTTCACATTCATTTTGGCTAGTTGTTGTGATGCCCCTTGTTATGGCTGCAACAGCAGTGTACTATGGATGTGCCCAAAGATAAGTTTAAGCTAGATAATTAGGGTCTTGGTGGCTGTGAATAAGGCACTGGCTGCAGCCCTTCCCCACTGAGCTGGGTGAAGGCATGGGAGGTTAATCTGTGTAGAGCTTGTGATGCCAAGACCAGAGGTAGCTAACAAAGTGTATTTATACCGGGCTGTAGCCAGAGCTGTGACCTATGCACAAACAGAAACTCTAAGGGATTTGTTTCAGCAGCTAGAGTGCCACAGCATAAATGGGACACTGATACCAAGTGAGACATTTGAAATAGATGTTATGGCTCTTAAGGAGAAATGCCTGAGCATTCCAAAGCCAGTTAAGGGAGCAGAGGTGGGAGCAAGCAAACTGGGGCTTCCAGCCCTGAGCTTCTGTCTTAAAAAACTAACCTCAGTTCTCTGTCTCTGCTTTTCCCTTCCAACTTTTGCCTGTTGTTTAATTAGATTGAAAACCTTTTAGATTTGAATAGGGCAAACTCTGATCTCAGCTGGGGCCCTAGGCAATAACCTAGCACCAAGAATAGCTTATGTAATTTAAATTTGAATAATTAATGTTTCCACAGTGGCTGGGAACAGCGTGTGAGATCTGTCTCTCAGTAGGAGCATGCGCTCCTGCTACTCAGTTAGGGAGATGAGGATCCCTCATTGCTGCCCACCATCCATCCAGTGCTCCTGCCAAATGGGCAGGGGAAGTCCAGACAGTGCTGCTGCCAGGTGAGAACTGAGAGCAAGGCTTTGGGAAGTAAGGACATCTCAGCATCATTATGCTGTGAAGGTGCTACGACAAGGACACCCCTTTGTCCCTGTTAAGTTCTTCTTGGTTGCCATAGCCCAGGCATTGCACTATGCCGGCTGCTGAAAATTAAAGGCCTTGACCAACTTTTATCTTCTCACTTTGTTTCAAAGCACAAAGCTAAAAATGTCTTCCTAAGCAACATGCCTGGAGAGGGTGTGAAGCATTCTGGGAAGTGCCAATGTGGTTTGGTTGCATTCCCTCAGCTGGTGCCAGATCTCCGTCACCTTTGGGAGGGCCAGATTTGGCCACCTCAGGCACACTGTGCCACCCAGAGACAGTCAGGCGTGAAAATGATGTCCCCTGATTCCTCCCAGCTCAAGGAAGCACCTCCTCTAAAATGGAGTGACATCTCACTCACTATGGCAGACCGCGGAGGCTGTATTATAGCTTCTCCTTATCTCACTGACCAATGTCTTTTCATAGTTTCCATGGAGCTGTTCCTCTGTTAATATATATTTGTTGTTTAGTGCTGTTTTCATCAAAGAGCTCTTTATGCTCTTTCTCTTCTGTACTTGCACAACGGCACCTGGTCCATGAGGGAGGCCCTTCAGTGCCTACTATATTGGAAACAGGAATAATAATAATAGTAATATTAATAATAATAATGTTATTCTTCCCGGTAATTCCAAATAGAGCTTGCTGTGTAGGTGACAGAGCTCTCACACTTGAGCTCTAACTAATGCATATTTCATTTCAACAAGTGAATCACTTAATTTTCATGTGCCCAAGTCTGCAAAGGGCACATATATTACCAATGCCTTTGCAGACTTGTTCAGCTGGATTGTTCTAAAACCAATTTTACTATTTCAATTGTATGCTTCATATATTCTAGCTTTATCAATATCTTCAGTTCCATTTAGCTGGCTACAGACATCTGCTTCCATACAAATTCTTTCTGGTTAAACATAAAAGTGTAATTAAAACCACTCTGAGAAAATTTGGAGCAGGTTTGCAGTTGGGACATACTCAGCTGGAGGCCTTTGAGGTTTGACTGCAGAACCTGTCCAACTGGTGTCAGCAGCAGTTTATGGGATGTTCTTTGGTGCAATACCAGCTTATCTCAGCCTTTGAAAAAACATGTAAAGGACCAAACCCCTCTTAGTGTGTTTCCAGGTTATCTGTTTAATTATAGCCTTTCTTGGCTGCTCAACCAGTAGGAATTAGACCATCTATAAGGGCAGAGCTGGAACAACTTACCAGTATGATTAACTGTGAACAAGGGCTTGGAAGTGGTTTCCTGATGGGTGAGGAGATGAGCAGCTGCAGAGGGGCTGAAGGACTGACACCTTCCCCACTCCCCAAAGCTCTGCTGGGGAGGAACTTTCTTGCAGACAAGTTAAAGAAGATAAATCTACATGGCTGCTTTTGTAAGTCTAGGAAAATCTACTAATGCTATCTCTTTTTGATGTGAAAGTCTAAAGTCAAACATGTAATTGAGTGTTCTCACTTGCATTCAAGGGGGATTATTGCACTGCTCTCAAAGTGTAGCATATACTGCCTGTTTCTTGGTTTTACTGCTTTTCACTGCAGCCTGACCCTTAGTATAATTTTGGCAAGCATTTTTACTTTGTTGAAGGTTTCAAATTCCAGCCAAATACTGAAATCCTTTGTATAAGCCCTTAGCAGGCAGAATTCCTGCTGTAGTTAATGAAAACGTTGCCTTCACACTGCAGTACAGAAAATCCCATGAGCACATCAGCTCTAGTTTGGTAAATGTGTTTCTTGATATGTATGTACTCCAACGCTTTGCTGGATTAGAAGACTGCCTGAAGAGTAGTTATGGTGAATAATCAAGCCAAGGCACACATATTGTTATGTAGTTGAGTACTTTAAACACTCTTAAATCATAGTATTATTGAACAGTTAGGGTTGGAAGGGACTTTAACATCATTTAGTTCCAATCCCCTGCCATGAGCAGGGATGCCTTCCACTATACCTGGTTGCTTAAAGCCACATCCAGCCTGGCCTGAACACTGCCATGGATGGGGTATCTACAACTTCTCTGGGCACCCAGTGCCAGCGCCTCACAAACTTCATAGTAAAGATTTTCTTCCCTAGCTCTAATTCAAATCTACCCTAATTCAGTTTAAAGCCATTACCCCTTGTTCTATCACTACAGGTCCTGGTACAAGACCCCTCTCCACGTATCTTGTAAGCCCCCTTTAGGTACTGGAAGGCTGCTATAAGATCTCCCTGGAGTCTTCTCTTGTCCAGACTAAAAAACCCACATACCACAGTATGATTTGCAGTATGGGCACTACCTTACAGTTGGCTTGAAAATAACCTGTCCCCTTTGCAATAGCCTACAGGATGTAGAATGAGGCTAAAGGGAATACATAGAAAGTAGTATGGATACTTTACCTGGAACACGGCTCATGGGTTAAAAACGGGGAAACAAAGGCACACCATGCAATCACCTCTCCTACGTCACCTGTGCCTGCAGGACAGTCTCTTGCTCCTTTAACATTTTGGCCTGGAGCTTCCATTCTGCAGCTTGGTTCAGGAGCTGGGTTTTGGGCAACAGAGAAAAAATTGTTAGGTCCTGAGTTTACCAGTTGGAAATCCTCATCCTCCACCTACCTGGCCCTTTGCCACTACTACTGTGATAAGGAGTAATCTAACTCTTAGACAAATGTAGAGGAGTTAGGCAAGATAGAGTATCTAGTACTATTCTGATACATGGAACAGGGTATTTAGATTCCAAAGGCGTATTTGCATATGAGTTCAAAACCCACTTGGAATGAAGTTGCAGTACCGTGGGCTCTAGAAAGTGTGATATTTAACCATATCTTCAGCAGACTTTAGAGAATGGCTGTAACACTTGCTGACACTTTCATTTCAGCACAGCTCTGGCCAAATTCCTGCTTTCAAGTGAATGAGAAATTCCCCTTTGCATTAATGATCAGGACTTAGCACACAGGTATGGTCACAGTCAGATGTACCCCAAAAAATCTGTGAGCTTTCAGAAATTAACTGTGTCATTTCATGACATAGTAAACATCGTATACTTATTGGTATGTATTATCCTTGGGATCCATTTGCATTGACACGTTCTCAGTGGAGTATCCCAGCTCAGGGTGATAAATGCCTCACTTAGATCAAGGAGGCAGTCTAGGAAGAGCTTGACTGCAGTTTTATCCCTGGCTGCTCCTGGGAAGATGTGATTTCCCACTTTAAGGTATTTGGCAAAATGATATTATGAAGTGCAGGCTGCACATGGGAGGGTTGGTCATGGCTGAATGAATTGTAGGAATGAACTGTACAGAGACTTTTCCAGGCTGCAGTTCTGAGTCAGCACTTCTAAAGTGCATGGCAATGTTATAGCAATTGGTTTAATTGAAAGCCGAAACATTTGCTGAAGTGCTAAAAGAAATGTGCCTATTGCCCACCAGACGTTTGTGAAGGTTTTTACTGGCTAGGTCAAATGTGTTTAAGAAAAAAATGTTAATAATAGCTTGAGAAACGAGATTGAAACAAATCAGTTTACCACAGGACTTTCTTCTGTTGGATTAAATTGTACTGCTTAAAACACCTCTGTTGGGCTCTGAAAATATATTGATAATAAAAGTATTGTATAAGTCAATAGGTCCTTATTCTCATATCGGAGGTGAAAGGTGAGTAGAATTACATGCAGAAAATGTATTTGATCCCTAGTTAAAACTTTTACTCTAACCATTTTACTGGAAATAACACACGTAAACTACTTGAAACTACCTGGCAAAAGAGCTGAGAATGTGCCCTACAAATGCTAACTGAACAACAAAATGAATTCCTTCCCTACAGCTATTCATGGCATGGACACTATTTGAATTAGACTTGTTGCCAATACATTTATATATATATATAAGCTCTAGGGAAATATTTCTTCCATCAATTTGCCCTTTTGATTTTGACCCACTGAATTTTTACCATCTACAATTACCTAGACAAGAATGTACACAGCTTGAGTATGCATTTTATGAAGAAATAGTACCCTGTGTTTTATACCTACCTCAATATTTATTGTGAGAATTTAATCTAATGCTTGATTCAATTGAGATGAGTCAAATTCTTGAGTTAAGATCTTGTTGACTAAAATTCCAAATAGGTTGTGTCATGACAAGTAAAAAGAGCTGGTGTGAGTAGGCCTGGATTAAATGAGCCTCAGTTCATGCATTAGTTTTCCTGGGAGACAGTATATTTTACACACAGAGAAAGAATTACTTTGGCTTTTTTTTTAAGTTTGGATGAAATCTGAATTTTTGAATTTCATCCTTTTTTTTTTTTTTAATGAATTCTAGGGTGTTTGATTTGAATGATTTAATTAAAAGTGCTTTGTAAAGCTTCAGAGCTACCCAGACTATAGGCAAATTATTACTTCCAAGAACTTTTATCTGTATTGTTTAAATCTCAACCACGATTGCCTTCATGTGCACTGTGCCACAGCACAAGAGATGGACAGTGAAGGCTAGGAAAAATTGCTTGTTTGGCCTGTACTCTCTCTTACTGACTCACATAGCTTCTCCAACCAGGAAAAGTTCAAAAGTTAATAAACCCTTCTATAACGGAAGCAAGCTACAGAGGCTTGTTCAAATTAGCATGTGCTGTTATGCAGCCTGAGGTCATCTGCAAACACCAAGCTGGGAGAAAACAAGTCAGGAGAACTGATACATTTATTAATAGACTATGAAGTGGTAACAAGGAGGCCAGAGTATAAAGAAATTAATAAATATTGCATGTGGTGTTTACAAATCAGCACTTCAGTGAAGTGCAGTGATGTTACACTATATTATTAGAGCAGTGATAGCTGCTGGAGGCCCAGACAGTCACATCATGCTCAGGAGTTAAAGAACTAGTCCCCAGGAACACACATTCCCATTTAATGTCATGGATCTAGGGACTGGCTTAGTGAAAATTAAGCTTTCCTTTTTGCTGCAAGACGTTGCAAGTTCCAATTATGTAGAAATCTGATCAATACCTTCCAGTCATACACTTGAAAGCCACAGAGGATTTAAACTGCAATTAATTGCACATCAAAGTTTGCATTACAAGTGCTAACAATGTATGGTATGGGGAGAAAGTCCATAGTGCTCAGCAGTTAGCAGATGATAGTAAAATTGAATCCTTACATCAAACTGACCCTTTGGGAAAGCCACACAGTATGAAACATTGCTGCTTATATAGCACACATAGAGTGGATTGTGTAAGCAATGAGATAATCTGCCTATTGAGATATGATGTACAGAGGCTGCAGGCGAGGTCTGAGGTAAAGAAGTTTTGAATAGGGGCAAAGATTCCTACATGGAAGAACTACCTAGGAAGACATCAAAGTGAGCCTACAAGGAGTAAGCAAATAGATAAAAGAATACAGAAAAAAAAAATAATTCAAAGACATTTGCAAAACCCTGCACCAAAAGTCAAGTGTAGGGATATAAGAAAATGGTGTGGAGAGAAAGGCTTTGAAAGTTGTTCTCTCTCAGATGACAGGATATTGAAATGCAGTAAGGCTCTGGCTTTGCACATTACTGAGCTGAAGAGAAATTCAGCTAAATGAGAGGACTCCATCAAAACTACTTTGATTTCATACTTACAGATATATACACATTACTCCCACAGACATTAGCACAATAGCTGGGTGGGTGGGACAAAGAGCTCAGCAATAGGACTAAGGTGGGAGACAAGTGTAGGCCAGCTCTCTGGGTGCTGGCTACCTGTGATGAATCATGCTAATCATGCCTTGACTTATTGCATGGCTTTTGGCCAGTCACTTCAGTTCTTCAGCTAAATCTGCTTTGCTCTGAGGTGATGTTAGCCATACGTCACCAGCCTACATCAAAGGCAGGGGTTTTAAGCATTACTTTGGACAGTATAAAAAAATCTTCTTTGTGCATGGTGCATATCATTATACACCCACCGCCTAAAGGCTTTGTAGCTTCTTTTCAAACCTGCTATTTCCTAGGTGCTAGTCATACATAGCAAAGCCACAAAGGAAATCTCCCACTCCTAAATGTAGATAGTGATGACGTTCACTGTTTCAGAAGAAATTAAAATACCAAAACTGGGCATATCAGCTCTGGATAAGCTACACAAAAATCTGGCTAGGAACAGGGCCAGTCACAGGCAAGAGGCAATCACAAAATTCATGTTCTGTGAGGCACAGTAAGAAAGATCATTAATACAAAACTGTCTATGTAGTTTTCTTCTGTTGTTTTCATTGGTGCTTTTTTGTTTGCTTGTATTTTTTGGTTTTGTTTACTTGATTTTATTTTTTCTGTTTTGTTTGGTTTTGTATGGTTATTTTTTTCACCCAGTATCTGAAATCTGGTACTATGTAGCAGAACTCCCACTGACAGCAATAAACGAATCCCAAATTTGCTTTGTCATTACAAAGGATTTCTTGGAAATGTTTCGTGGGATTTGAATCTGCCAAGAATCAATGGTCGTGAACGAAATTTTGGGGTTTGTCTTTACATGGGCATCACAGGGAAAGAAAATAACTGAGCTGGACCAAAAATAGTCATGTAGTGACATGCAGATGTGCACATGGAAAGCTGTCAGCTCTTCTTCCTCCTCAGCCTTTAGCTTGGAGTAAAGCTGAGCAGGAGTGAGTATTCCAGCCACTAGATCAGTGCAGAGATCTTGTGCAGTTATGGGATGATAGTAAAATTGAATCCCTACGTCAAATTGACCTTTGGGAACTCCATACAGTATGAGATCAGTGCAGCCCCCTCTACCAGATCCACAGGAGGATGTCTGGGGAGGCTCTGAGCCTAGGGGGATACTAGCCTTCAGGCATCTCATGGTAATCCCATATTCTTGTTCTCCTCTCTGGCTGTTTAAATATGCTCATTTATCATGTGGGGAGATGCAGTATCAAATATCAGAGCCTTTTGAAAACTAATGGCATCACCTGACCTATCACGATGAATCAACTGTGTAGTAATGCTGAGTTAGCTAAAGCAGTCTGTGCTCTAACCTACCGCTCTGCAGTTAGCTTCAAAATCTGTAAATGGCAATGGAAGCAGCCTTTCAGATGCTGTTCCTCTACATTCAGCATTGACAGTAGCAATAAAAGCATCTCTGCTACTGTAACCCAGCTTGGACCCGAAGAACAAATGTATTAGTGAAATAGCATGCAGGGCTCATTTTGACGTAACATTAGATAAGAAGCAGGCAGATTAGAAGGATAGGTACATATTCCTTTTCTTTCTGATGTCGTTCCTCGGCTTCCTTCATCATTTCCTGAGACTGCTCCAACTTGGCATCCACCAGCTTCTGTTGAAGTTCTCTGTGCTTAAATATTTTATCAAGGTGCTGTAAGAAAATAAATTCTGCTGAATGTGCAGGTTTAATTATGTACACAGACCTTCATGCTCACACATGTACAGCTGTCTACTGGAACGCTTGTAAGACAAAACCATTGCAAAACAGAGACTCCCTACTGTAATTATTAAAAAACTACAGCACTGACAAGAACAAATTGTGCCAGAATTTGCATGGGAAAGGAAAGCTATTTACATTACCTACTTTGATTTATTTTTTGAAAATAAAATAAAATGAAATAAAATAAATACTTTAGAGTCTTTGGCAGTTCCATAGTCTACATATGAAGTCATCAATACAATCCAATATAACTGAAGATCAAATAATTGCTCATCAATAACAAATATGCAGGAAGGACATGTTTTTGAACTGTTAAGTGGCCAGCAGACATAAGCCACCGTGTAGATAAATGTGTAAAGATACATTGCATCTGCTGTACTTGGGAGCGTGTACACAGCTCTGTAAGTACAAGCCCTGTACATACCCTTTGCTCTGACCATGCATGCACAACATGGGCTTGGAGGGCCTGGGTGAAAGTACATGACGGGGGCTGTGGAGATCAGACCAGCTGAGCCAGAAGCATCCTCTACCCTGTATGTCTGGCTTCATGGTGACCTTTGGAAGGTAAATGTTGCTGATAGACCTCTTCACTTCTGATTCATTCAGATAAAACTAATAGGTGCAAATATTCTGACTACATCTCTCTACTTAGTATCTTCTTCTCATAGAAACTACCAGACAGGAATGTACATTACCTTCATTCAGCAGAAGACTTCATACATGATTCAATAGCTTTGGTAATGCATGTATTGTATTGGGCATTTCATATTATAAGGACAGATTACTCATGTTTTATTCAGTAAGATAATGTTGTCTGATTGCACTGAGGCTCGCAGTAAGCATATTTAAAACAATAAAAGACCCACTGTGATGTTTTTTAGTATTTGTCATAAAATACAAAAAAAAGGAGTTTGGGATCTTACTGAAGGGATGTTTTTTGTCAAAATTTTCTGATCAACTCTAATGTGTACAGAAAGAATAATTTCTCAGCTGGCTATCATTTGCCCGATTTTATGGTGAGCATTATGCCTGCAAAAAAGAATCTATTCCAGTGCAAAGGGCCTCCTTTATCTGTTGTCTTAATTTTCTGCTTCTGGGGAAGGGTCAAAGCATTTACACTGGAGCCTATCAGACTTGTGTCTGGAGGGGACACAAGTGTATCTGGCACCAGCAACAAAGCAGGCTGTCTGAAAAGATGGCAGCTGGGAGGTATTTTTGGGGTGACTTAGGGGAAGCAGGAAAGGAGTGCTGGGAAGATCCCTGGGGATTTGGGGAAGCTGTGAGGGGGATGGGGAGCAGCCTAGGAGACTGCTGGCACACCTTGCTCCTTGGGTGTCTTGGCCCTTGTCCCCAGAGCAACAAGGCCATGGTGGGTGCTGCAGGCAGAGTGCTGGTCCACATATCCCCTTGGCTGCAGAGTTTGTCACATAGAGTCTGATTGGCTTGCTGCATGCATAGACCCATTTGGGGTACTGCCCTCATTACCTCCATGAGACACAGTAGCCAGTGGGGAGGACAGGCAGGCAATGCTTTCTGCTTTCCCTCAGTGAAGCCAGGTTTGCTACCAGTCACTGTAGGCAGTCATGGCATTGCTCTCACCTCTTCCCGCAGCTCATACTGGTCAATGATGCTTTTCAGCTTCTCTGCAAGCTCCGTGTTCTCCTGGCAGAGCTTCATGTTCCTCTCACTTTGCTGCTCTATCTGTGCTTGGATTTCACTCAGCGTGCCTTGGAAATGATTAGTTATTTCTTTCCTCTTCTCATCTTCCTCCCGTGCCCGCTGAATTGTTTCCTCCTGTTGTTAAATGAGAGAGAATGCAGTCATGTAAGTCAGACACATAATAAGAGGTTTCAGAAAGATACTGTTTCAGAGTAGCATAACACTTCCCTTTGAAGGATTATGGGTGTTTATATTCCTCTTTGGAGATTTTCTTGCTTTCATCTGCTTCAGCATTAGGCATGATTCTAAATTTACAGAGCAGATTACACATTGGCCTTGAAAAAATTAGAGAACTAAGAATTTGCATTTACGAAGATGGATGTAGAGCAGTTTCAGATCAAAGCAAGCCTGGAAAGGGGGCTTACATGCATGTCTTGACTCATGATACTGAGCACAGCTTTTGATTTGGATGAAGATATTCACAGGAAGTAGTTAAAAGCTCTTTTATCAAAATTCTTTTTGATTGAATTAAAAAATCACCCTTTAAATTGCCTCCTTTTAATTAGGAACCCTCATATCAAATTTATAGTCTTTGGGATTTTAATGTTTAAGAGAAATCCATCACTTTCTGTGGCATTTGTCCCAATTCCTCATTTTTTCTTCCCTTTTTAACTGACACCAACATTTGCACTGTTTTATTAGGTAACAGAATCAAGGAAAGCTTATGGGCTGTTTCTTACAGAATCAAAGCAGAGAATCAGAATTTTACATGGAGAATCCTGGAGATTTTTTTTTTTAAATGATTGAAATTCTGGTTTAGATTTGGGTATAAAACACAATGCAGAAAGAATCTGGATTCAATGCTCTGGATCCAGAAATATGGACTATTTTTATTCTCTACTAATTTTATTCCAGGGCAGTCTGCCCTTCTGGGGAATGTAACCCTGATGTGCAGTGGCTAGGACAGTATCTGCTGCAGTTACAAATCATGTCAGAATCACGCTAAAGATACACTCTACAGCATGCAAATGGCATACTCTAATGAGGTTTCAGCTATCATAGTAATTTACATAAAAATCTCTGATGACACTGCGTATGGATAGTTTCTATAAATGTAATAAAGCCTTAGCTGACCCTAATGTGGTATAATTTATATCATAAATTTGACATAAAAGCTGTAGATTTAGGACCTAGTCTTAAAGTAAGATGAATACCAAATGACCCTAATTCTACTTAACATGCACCACACAAGCCTCATCTTGGGCAGCTGCTGTTCAAGGTAGGGGATGTTTGTCCTTTAACTTGCCAGGAAGCAAGAGAGATGACAACGCCTTGGATGATGGGAGAAAAGTATTGGAGCTATTAGTGCTAATAATACCATAGTGCAAAGAAATCACCATGAAGCTCTGCTGTGTTCTGCAGCTCACACAAGAACATATGTGAGTGCTCACAGACAGAGTAAAGCAAAGTGTGAGCCCAGAAGGATTCTCACTCTTAAGAGGAAGAAATAGTTTCAGATACAGCTGAGTAAATGACTTGGGGGAGTCCTGGTTCAGCCCCTGTCATGAAATTGGACTCACAAAAAGTTTGCAACAAGGTGAAAGAGAAGATCTCCAGCACTTATTTATCTTTTACATTGGTGAGAATGATTTTAATTTAGCCTGAAACATTTTGCTTGACCAGAAATAGAGCTTTGTTTGTAATTACTTTTAGATTATATCTTTTTAGTGCAATATTGAAACAGAAGTTCTGTTCCAAAGTACAGTTGAAAATGCTTCTCAGAAGGTGCTTTAAATCAACTCCTTTAGCATTCCCAAATGAAACATTTGATTTTTTTTTTTAAAGGGAATATTTACAATCAGTTCCTTTTTATTTTTGTTCAAAACTTTGTCAAATTAAACCTGAATTCCTAGGTAGTTTTGGTCAAGTCAGAACTCCATTTTGTCTCTAATACACTGTTTGAAGGACTGCTCAAGTCTTTTTGTTCTCTGTTGTACAGGTGCAGCCCTTAGCCGTAAGAACAGTGACCAGGTGCTTTCACTCCAAGAAATCAGAGTGAAAAATTGAACTTGCATGTCTGAAGTCCTATTTTTATGGCTTCAAAACATCCTTCCTCAAAAGTACTTTATTGTTCCAGTGGATGAGATGGTGTTATAACACGTCACTGCTGTGATTTATAGCTCTCTGGAGTAATAAATCCAGCCGACTATAAACCAAAAAATCAGTGGATTGTGCGCATGTCACACTGAACATTCCTGTTACAAGGTGAAATGAGACATTCTCTAGTGTAGCAATCATGCAAATGTAAAAAACAGAAAAAAAAGAAAAAAACAAATCCCCTCTGTGCATGTGTTACTCAGAGGATCTTATTTCCTACTCATTCTCTCTTTTGAGGTAGAATAATTACACAGCACAGAGACAATACAAATATTCAAGGTTAAAGACACAGAGCTAGGAAGCATTTAGCTGCAGGGTCCATTACTTCTTTTAAACTCTCCTGCTTCAGAGAAAAAGATACCTTCAGAGGATATTTGCCTGGGTGTCTGGCTGTGTTCCAGGGGTTCCCCAGAGTCCCTCATAAAACAGCAGTGATTTGTGAAACCCCTGAGATTCCAGGCAGATTCAGGGTGGGTGTGGGTGAGAAGAGCTATCTGAAGAAAAGGGCAACTGTGTGGCTACTGCATTGTGCAGGGATCTGAAGGCATTGTCTCTTCCCTGCACAATGGAACAAACCCCTCCGTGCCCCAGTCCTCTGCCGTGCCAAGGCTGCCAGTACTCAGCAGATAGTAGGTTGGTGTCTGATACCCAAGTTCCAGCATCAGAGGTTTCTAGATCCTACTGGCAATATCCTAGAAACAGTGATAGTTCTTTGGAGGTGTCTGTTTTAACCTGAACCTTCACTAGCTGTGAAAGCCTATGCCTGAGGCAGCATCTACACGAGAGCCAGGGAGGGGGCCAGATGCCCACATGCCACAAGCAGAGCTTTACATCCCTGCCAGCTCTGCTCTGGGGCTGTGGTGCCAGCTCCCCTTTACCCATTTCACCTGCACAAGCACCGTCTGGCAAACCTAAAATCATTGGCATCATCCAAGTTTTATTATCACAAGGCTGCAGCCCCATCTCTTTGCTTATACCTTTCTCCGCAACCTGAGAAAATACACCTTTTTCCAATAGATTCTTTGGTCCTTCCCATTTCAAGATGCCATCATGTAAAGTAATATCCTCGAGTTTCCCTCAAATTGGAGGGTTGAAGACTGACTTCTGTTTTGTGCTACTGCTGTAGTAGCTGAAATAACTGTGTGGAGTCCAGAGCTCTTGGTTTGCTTGGTTGTAGCGAGCAAGAGAGTACCTGGGGTGGTGATTTTTCAGCATCATCATGATGAATTCATAACCTGCAAACCATGATCGGCCTTGTCAGCTGCTTCACTTTGTGCTTATTCTTTTAATAGTTTGAAACTAAGTGTTCAGTTTTAGTGAGAAAATTAAATAATTGAATATTCTTTTAGATTTCTCCTTATGGAAAACTGAAGTCTGACCATAAACCATTATTGTCTTTCCTTTGCCCTTTCTTAGTCTTTGTGATCCATATCCACCCTATCAAAGATGTATCAAAGATTCTTGTGTCCTACTGCAGTACTGCTGTCAGTCTTGTGTTCTACTGCTAAAACTGCAAAAATGTATTCAATAAAACCTTGCAAAATTTAGACAACGATATTCTGTAGTTTGGGATTTATCACTGGAATGTGTGATAATTTGCAAACAGAAGAGCAGGATTGTCTCTGGTCCTCATGCCTCCTTGGGGTAACTCAAGAAGACTGTTGGCCTGAAGCCATATCAGCTGAGATGATATGAGTGCAGACTCTTCATTTTCAATTAATCATTCCCTTTGTTCCCAGGCATCATGGCCTGAGACAGTTTGGAGCTGAGCCTATAATCAAAGCTGTTGACTTTCATGACATTTGTATGAAAGTCGTTGCTTAATGCTTAATAGCAGGAAGGACAAGGGACCTAAGATGTTCATGTCATTACAAGATGCTAAGTAGCCACCAAACTGTCAGATGATTGATATAACATGAATACCATGCAGAAAAAGGAGTTGCTGTTGGTCTTATCAGAGCTACTTTCTATTGCAGTGAGAACACATTCTGCTATTTATTCTGCTTTTCTTGAAGGAAGAATGAAACATCTGTTTTCTGCTGTGAAGTATAGCTGCAAGGAAATAATCTGGATAGCTGGGCTATAAGTAAGTCAGATTTTGAGGCCAGTATCCAGTACTAACCATAAATTTTTCTTCTCTGATCTATCGTGTGGATTTTCAGCGCAGCTCCACACTGCATATTCATCACCACTTAATCATCTCCAGTTAATGGGAATTCCACACACCAGATGAGTGAAGATGACATTCACATGACGTGATATGCATATAATGTACCACATGGTAAATCAGAGGAGGTTCGTGATCTGGACAGGCCAGATTCTCCTTTGCTATTGAAACAATGCAGTCTCCTACACTTTGGAGCACAATCAGATGTGTTAATCCCAAGTGTTAAAAAAATTCTGAATCAGCTTTCTGTCCTGCCAAAAACAAAATAAAAGTTACTTAAGCAAGAGATTTTTAAAATAAAATGTAATGGACTCCCTCTTTTGGGCCCTCTCAGTACAGTCATAAGCGGAATAAAATGGTATTCATTTAAATAAACAGAAGATGAGATGGTGGATATGCACAGATCTTCAGGAGCTAAAGCTTAAAGGCAAATATTCCAAGAATTATATTAAAACTCTTAGAGACAAAACCAAAGAAAGATATTGAGTGCCTTTGTTTATTAATTTCTCATTCATTCTGCAAGTGTATTTTGTCTTACTGCCTTAGTTAACTGTGGAGTTTGCGCTGAAAGCATAGGAACCAGAGGAAAGCTAATATTCTGGGTTTCTTGGAAAGTCCCCAAGTTCTTAGAAAGGAGTGGCAAAAATTTGAACACTTCTTCCTGCTACCTGATCAGCTCAGGTACCTTTCCTGGCTCACCTGGTAGAGGTACAGGATAAAAAACAGAACTGAGTCTGAAATGAATAGGTTTATTTAAGAGTCATAGTCCCAAAGTAAAACAGTCCAACAAATGAAAAAATGTTGGAAAGAGACTTCTCTAAAGGTAAAGATGAAATGTGCAATGAAGTATTTATATGAAAGGAGCGAGGAAAATCATGCACTCTTTTAGTGAGATTAATAAGCTTATGGTATCTGGGCAATAGTGTGAGGAATTCAACAAGTCCTATTCAAAAAAAAAAAAATTCCAAATATAGTATTTTTTTTTTTGTCTATAATCCAGTTTCCACCGATTTGGTTTGCTTAGAAATCTCAGTTAAGTCTATGCAAAACACTGTACACTGTAATCTTAAATGACTCAAAAATTGGCTTGTATCTCCACTGAAAGATTTTGCCCAAAGACAATCTGGTAATTCAGTGCGGATCAATATCAAGGTGTATGGCTTTGGTCTGGTACAATGACAGACACAAATTTAATTGGCACTAACAGTTTTGTGCTACTACTACTGAGCACACAGAGATCTGCTTCTAGTTTTCCTAATTATCTCTTAAACTGCCTTTGTCCTTCTGCTGGTGCACAGTTTGAGTGTATATGTGGCTGTTCCCCCTCCCAGTTATATTCTTACCAATGTAAAATGGAAGTCAGAGCTAGACCCTGAAGGCCTGCTCCTGAGCTGGTGGAAATGAATGAAAATCCATTCCACCTAATAGAGGTTATATCAGGTGAAATTCTTGCTGCTGACAATTCATATGTGTAACTTTATATATAACTATATCCCCATAAGGAAGGATTTTGAATAGATCAAATAGAGGATTTTTGTACAATAATACCACCGCCATCACTAACCTGTACTTGGGAAAAAAGGAGGATCATAACAGAAATCTATTCTTAAACCTAAAGTTTTTCGAGAAGTATAATCACATTATAAATTTCACATTTAAATGGTGTGATGCACCAAGCAATGGCAAGACATGGCATATGGATCCCAGCCTTTTGACACTCCTGAAAATTTCCTTTTTGAACTGAATCTTGTAATCTAAACAACCTCTACAAACAGTGCTGGCATTCTTTTTTTCTTGAGGTTTGATGTCTTGAGGTGTATGTCCTGATTGACTAACCCTTACACGTCACTAGAAAATGCCCAACTGCACAAATTACATAAAAATATAGCCCAGCCTTCAGCAGGTCCCCTGGAGCAAAGCTGTTATCCTGCCTATGCACATGCATTCACACCTGTAGTCTCATGACGTGGTCTGTTAGCACCACTGGTTTTCTCTGTGCTGGGCTCCCTGATAATGCAACAGGCACAGCTAACGTGAGCAAACTCAAAGCCCCAAAATCCTTGGCTATTTCCAAGCAAGAAATAAAGGGGACTTGGCAAAAATGGGCCTTAAAATCTACAGCATATGTATAGCTATATATTGCATGTGCAGATGCAAATGTCTCTTTGTTTTGGTACTAGAGCAAGATGGAAGGCATCAGTATCATCTTTTCCCCCACTGCCAGATATCTTGATAAGGCCACCACTCACCTTGAGGTTTTTGTTGTGCCTCTGGAGCTCCCGGCACAGGCTCTCAAGCTTGCTGCGGGCAAGGATGGCTCGGCTATGCTCACTCTGCAGCTGGTCCTTCTCCTTGGTGATCTGGGCCTGCCTCTTCTGCAGGTACTTGAGCTTTTTTTGCTCAGCACGATGTTCTTCGAGCTGGGCAAGGAACAAGGATTAAAATGAAATAGAGACAGGAGAGAAAAGAAATCTAGTTCTTTTTGGGTTTGGGAAAGTCTTTACACTTTCTTACCCACGTAAGAAATGTTCTGTTTTTATCAGCACTAATGGGAGAGGAGAGAGCAATCCGAAAGGAGTTGCAAGCCTGCTGCTGCAACAACCCCAAGCGTGCTTTAATGTGAGTGGGTGAACATAATTTTTAACACTCTAGTCACACCATTTCAGCCTTTCCTTTCTTGGTTTGAACTTCTTTGGAAAACACCTGTGGGGGTTTCATCTTTGTTTCAATGTTAGCAACTGGAGCAGCTGGTAGTGCATTACATGGCGAGATTTCTCCAGACCATGAGACAATGCAGGATTTGCTCTTTCTGTTTTTGCAGCTTCCTGAAAAAGAAACAGCTTCCAGCAAAGAGGTGCTGGAAACCAAGGATGCTGTTTGTGGGGGGTCTTTGCTGCTAGTGGAGGAGAATGCTCTGGAGGGAAGTGTTCCCCAAAATGATGAGCGGGCATCTTGTCTTGCCAGGCTCCTCTTCCTCACAGGAGCACGTGGAAGCATCCGTCAGTTGTGTTCCTGGAGGTGCCATCATCAATGGGGGTGGGTTACGGTGAATCAAACCCCTTTTGGGCTCTTTGGCTCCATGTAATTACTGAAGAAAACATGGACAATCCCTGACACTCACTTGGGAACCTGCTGTTCCTGTAAGTCCATGGCTCCTGCCTTCCCTAGACAGCTGACAGGGAGAAGGGTGTATTTGGAAGTGGAATGAGGGGCAGCAAGAGAATTGCTAACACCAGTTCTCACACAGGCCTGTCGTTTCTTCTATCGTGTGCCTATTACTGGCTGCTTTGAAAAAAATTCCCTGCATTGCAGATTAACACCTTAACAGTCACATCAAAGAAGCATTTCACCTCTGAAGCTTTTAAAGATTTTCTCCCTTTCCAAAACACAGCAGCTCTCCTTGCTGTATTACAGGCATGCATACGTTATGAGATGTTTCTGAAGTCCAGATGCTTTTTGGTTGAAAAACATCAGCATATGAGCTGGAGTGTGCAAACCTTAATAATAACAGTTGCTATTAAGATTACATCCTCTAGCAATATTGTACCACTAGTATTATTAACCCTGGTATGTCTGGGAAAGTCTGTGAGTGCAGGGGAATGATGTGTAGCTCAAACAAGAAGGTCAACAGCCATCAATATATCACACTTTCTCTGCCTGAGGTTTTGTTTTCTGCAGATGTTCCATAATTTATGCTTATAGTACAGAGCTGTGTGTATTATCAATCAAATCACAGCTAGGCATGCCGCGAAACAATGCAGTCACCAGCTTGGAGTATATTTACAGTTTATGCCCAACTTTCAGTATGTGTAATTGTGTGGTTTTTACCCCCTTAGATCAGAATAGGGGCATTTGCATCTAATCAAGCTGCAGTAGATGAAATAATTTTTCTAGTATTGTAGGGAAAAAAAATAGCTTCTCTAATGAAGGCTGACATTTGTTTTCCTTTATAAGCTTGATTTTGGCCCTTTCCCTTTCAAAAGCACACAAAAAAGGTTCTTTTTGTTTCGCATTTTGCACAGCCTGTGCTGAGCGGATGATTTATCCAAATTTGAGATGATTCACTCAAGCTGTGTGAGATAGGGGGCTTAGAATAAAGTAGGCTTTAACTGTGGTATGAGAAGTCTTCCAAGCATTTTTTGCTTTTTTGTTTTTCCCCCATAGAAATGACTTGTGCTAAAAGCTTGTATTTCAAAGTTCTCAGGTATGCCTCAGACACAGTCTTACTTTTGCACTGAAGAAGGGAATTCACTGGTAAATAGGAATGACAAAAGGGCCACCAATGATAAATTTTCAAGAATAATATTGCCTAAAGCTAGCTACAAATAGAATGAATTCTGATTTTGGAAGGGTGACTTAGAGAGGTGAACAGTTCACTTAGAAAATGAAGTTTTATCTTGACCCCACTGAAGACAACAGTAACACTTATGTTTATTTATTAGGGCATAGGTCTTGCACCTAGCACTTGCTAGACCCTCAGGACACTGAAAATAAGCTGGTTACAAGCAATTCTGCAACAGCTGTTTGTAGAAAAAAAAGCTGACGTAAAGCACAGCCTGCTTTACTAGCCCCAACCATTCTGCCTACACCAGTATTAGCAAATAAAATGTTCTCTAATGGCAAGAAGTGTAGCACAGCTTGTACCCAAAGGGCTATACTGACTTTCTTTCCTGTCCCTGCAGGCATGGCTTCTTTCACACCAACCCCTGCCTTCTCTGATGTCTTCAATTTTTTGGGGTAGCCCTTGATATAGACTATGCCGGGGCATGTACTAACAGTTAAATAGTATATAGTCTGTGGGGTAGGGCTTGTGCTGCATAGGGTGCCTTAGCAGAGGGCTTTAAACCACAGCTAGTAGCAACAGTATCTAACAGGTCTGAAGTCCTTGCCAGCGCCCAGCTCAGCCTGGCACATGGCTGCACCTTCCCTTGAGCTGTGCTGCTGAAGTGTTTGTGCCACCACATGGTTCACCCAGACCGGGAGCTCATCCAGCTGGAAAAAACACAGCAAAACCAAAAAGTGACCTGAAGTGTGTGATGGGGGCTGATAGGAGGGAGCAAAGAGTGGTATCTACTGCAGCTTACTGCTGACAAGTTATTAATCACACTACACCCCTCAGCCATGCTAAATAAACAGTTCAAGGCTCTGTCCAATAAGCTTTTAGTTGCATTTATCAGTGGTTTAATTTAGTCACATTGCCCAGGATGTCAGAAATGAATACTCAGTATTTTGTTTTAGCATCTTTTGCCCACAGGGCAATATGGCCCCTGTTTTATACAGTGCTTCAGTGATACTTGAATGCACTGGAGAGTACATTATAAAGGAAAAAGACCCATTTCAGTTAATTTGTGCGCATGAAGTCCCTTTAAGCATGAGCTAAACCATAAACAGCCTGAAACCATATTATGAAATCAGAGGATTTTACATGAAAAAAGGAAAATCTGAACTTCACATTATGATGAGGCATGGACACATCTGTGCATAAAACCAGTTACAAAGTCAATGTTCTGCTTAGCACATTTTTCAGCACTCCACAAACTGTAAAATGCTACAGCCTTCTCATTTGTAAGATTTCCACAGCTTAAGGCCATGCAGCCCTTTAACTAGAAGAAAACACTTGATCTGAAAATAACCCACCTTAAGTATGGAAAGAATAAAGTCGGGAAGGTTGCAGTGTTACAGAGGTGACACGGGCTTTGACTCTTCATTTCACTGTGTTGTAGTTTCTGCCATGACTAGCCTCAGTTCTCTCTTTTCTGAGTTTCTGCTTCCTAACATTTTATACTAAGTCCTGATTTATTTTCATTTTGGTTAAATCACTGATACACAGTTAAAGCAATGCTCACATGCAGAGGTATGTAAAACTCTTTGCAGAAGGGGAGGGCAGGAGCTGAGACTCTAGTCTCCAGTGTGAGTTGGTTTGGCAGAATTGCCTTTAAGTACAAATATTCTGTCTCATCAGTTTTTTAACCTAAAGTTCAGCTTGTTTTCCTCACATTTTACTTTTTTTCTCCTTCTCACCCACAATTGATTATTTGACCCTGACGATTATTTTGGGATATAGTTACCACCACAGATGCTACCACTACATGAGGTTTGACCATGCTACATAGCATATGCTTTTTAGACCTTTCTATACAGACAGTTTGCACAGAAAAGAACCAGTGCTGTACTAACCAGCTCAGCATACTTCTTAAATAACAGGTCCAGCTTCTCCTCTGGAGTATTCAGCTTGTTCAAGCTTTGCATCAGTAAGGTGGCTTCCTTCCCTTAAAAAAAAAGCAGCAGAGATGTGTTAGTAGAGGCAGTTTGTAGCTCATGTATTGCTATGAAAGTGGTTGTTGGATGCATGGATCTGTAGAAATTCCATGAGAAATGAGGTACTTTGGAAGGAATTTCTGGATTTTTCTTCTCCCCTTAAGAACAAACACGCTTGAATTTTCCTCCATTTCAGACCTCAGTAATGTGCTGTATTCTAGCAAAAGAACTGGCTGTGAAATGACTTTGTCCTGTATAATCTGTTTTACATTTAATATTTTTGCGACATTACTGGATCACAAAAATGGCACATTTGAATGAAATAGGATGGAAACTCTGAAATCGGACCTACTTGCAGGCAAAAACTGATCAAAACTGGCGTACTCATCTCCTGTGCTGCTTAATCCATACAAGACTTGAGGAAGATTAAGGCAGGTATGAAGACTACGGTGTTGATGGAAAAATTCAGAGAAGCAGCTACTGCCAGGCAGGTGTTGGCTACATGATAGGGGCATAAATAAGCTCCCTGACTTGATGAAGAGAGTACAGGTACCAGGGACAGTATAATAACTATCTGGGCATGCATAGCTAAATCACTACACAGCCATTTATGTACTGCTTCTTTTCTGACACCTCTCAGTATTCATTTCCAGCCCTGCATATAAGCTAAAGCTTGAACACTACTTGTTCGTCAAATACAAAATCACCCTGGTGACCCTGGAGATAAGGATGGCTGTGATGACAGGGACTTGAATGTGCTTTCCTATATGCTCCTTTTTCCTGAAGCTATGAGGACAAATTTATTTTCTGCTTTAGGTTGGACTTTTTCTGCTCCAGGTCTAGTGCAGTTCAGGAATACTGCCTGTGGAGAAAATCCACTGTTTCACTCTAAGTTCTCACTACCGCATCAGTATAAACAAGGTGAAAAGAGCTTAAATAAAATCCTGGAGCAAAAACTGTTGCAAGTGCAGATGGAAAACTTTGCTTTGGTAGTGTTTTCACTGATCCTAGAGAGGTACTAATAACTGTACCTAAACCCAAAACAACAGAAGCTGGTTAAATATTTTTTCCTGGGCATTCAAGGAATTTGGGGGCGGGGGGAAAGTCCGTGCTCTGTCCTATGCTTAGTCTCTTGTCTGTAAGAACCGTCTTGTAGTGATCTTTTCATAGGATTAGTCTGCTGTTGGGGTTGGGTTCTCACGTAAAGGAGAGGCTTGAAGACTGCCCCGACTTAAATGGAGAAAGGGAGATGAATTGCTTTTGCAAGACTGAATGAAGCTGCATTGCTCTCTAGCGGCTGCCTGGTGGAAAGGACATACTTTACAAAAACCTTCCGAAACTTCATTCTCTCAGCTAACAGAACCCTGCCATGGCCAAGCTGCTCTCTGAACACTGTGCTTAGAGAAGATAAACTTACTGGCTTATTTCCTATAGCCTGGAGTCTGGAGATCTGCTAGACGAAAGTCAACTTGGGCATAACAGTGAATTTGCTCTGCAGATTTCCATGCCACAGAGTAGCACCATTGTAACTGGTGATAAATAGTACCTGAGCAAGCAGGGGAAGAAACAAATTTACTGAGGCACAAACAAGAGGCAAGGTTTTCCTTCATCTAAATAGCAGCCTTGCACAGTGTGACATCAGGCTCATAGCTCTGGCTAACTAGTTTGGGCAGCCCAATAGTACCTCAAAATTATGTGAAATAATCCAAAGATTTTGCCTTTTTAAGAGGACTAATATCTGACACAGCCTACATGTATCTGCTGGGTAACTGCTGAAGATAATTATTAGAGAAATGTTGTAAGAGCTGCCATAAGTTTCAGTAGTAACTAGAGGTCCGTATCATCCACGGCAGCAGCTTAACATGGGGAAAAGCAAGAACCAGGGAGTTTTTACTTGTGTGCACAGAAGGGCTGTGTAAGTATGCAAGTACTTGCCTAGTCCTTTCAGGATTTTCTTCTCCAGCTTTTGCTCCTTACTGCCGCTGGCTTCCTTTGCTCTGGAAGCATCCCCAGGAGCCAGCTTCTCTTTCTCACTCTCCTCATTTACATCTTCATACTCCACATCCTCCATGCTGCCTGGCTCTCCCTTCTCAGGCCTGTCAGTTCCTGTAGTGGCACTTTCCTTCTCCATTAGGCTCACAGCAGACCCATAGGTTTTAATAATGTCCTCCAGCTGCCGGCTCAGCTCCTCCGAGATATCGCACACAGCCGCTTCAGGGCAGGCATTCAGTTGCTCTATGGGTGCTGGAGCAGGTGGCTGAGAGCCAGGGGCAGGTTTGTCCCCATTCTGCCCCTGGATGTCCTGCCCAGGTGAGGTGGGAGGCTGGTCATTCTCCATGGTTGGTGCTGTACCTGACAGCAAACAAATGGAGGATTAGTTTGAAAACACATAGAATTAGTCATCTAATGTTCCCAGAGTTTGGCCAGCACCTGGGTGATTTTGTGTAGAATCTGGGATGGCAGCTCATCTGTTGGCTCTGGCTTGATAAATACGTCACACTTAAATAAACAATGGAGGTGATTTGCCTGCAGGGAGAAAAGCAAATTACATATGTTCCAAGAGGAAAAGCCTGCCCAAATCTAATACTTAAAAATCAGAACCTCTTATTCCCATTGCCAGTGATAACACACAAAATAACACCCAAGTCATTTATACCATTTCCCTCCCTGAACATACTATTTGTCAAATGTTTACTTTTCTAGATCTGTTTACCTGCAACACTGGCTACCACTATGGGCAGCTTTGCTTCACAGCTATATCAATTTCAATTCCTATTCCTCTCCCATCAGCACATCTGAAATCAATAAGTACAAAAGAAGAATATTTTGAATGAAACTTGTGCACTGAATATTGTTCTGTGGTCTTGGAGAGCCCAGTGTGGTGCTTGATCTGCAAAAGGCCTGGCTTGGTACTGTCACAATAATGGCAAACAACAAGATAAGCAGCTATAATGCGCTCTTCTTTTGTACTTGATGTGTGTGGCTGACAGCTTGTTTGACAAAGTACAAAATACAGAACAAATCACAGTGAGGTAAAACTGACTGGGCATAATATGGTTTTGATAGCCTGGTATTTTCTGGGGTGAATTTCAGCTTATTTGATCCTAGTTTGCAAATGGAAGCTTCTGTTTTCTCATGTCTTTGAGCAGCTGCGCTCAGCCAGGCGAATACAGGTGCCCATTCTGTCTGTGTTCCTCTGGAGGCTGCTCCATAATGATGATCCAGGACATGGTGATGAGGGTATTAGTGAGAGTGTTTCAGGTACCTGGCCCCAGCTCCTGCAAAGTGCAGGCCAACAGAAACAGCATGTCTGTCTGTTTGTGGATGGTGTGTAAATTTCTACAGCTTTCAAAATCCTAAACTGACTTATCCAAAGGCAGTCTATGATAAGAGAGGTGTAATTTACTGTAATATGTGACTCAGTGATTGTTATGAAACTCTTCACTCAAAGTGATGGTTGGAAGCACAGTGATGGCCATCACTAAGGCAACGTTTTTCAAGACGTTATTGTCTAGCTATTTGACTGGGCATACAGGTAACAGTCAAATATTGCGGTTATCATGTCTCAAGCAAATAACTGGAGGTTTTGAGTGGGGATCAAGATGTGCTTGAAAACTATTAGCTATAAATTCATATCCCTGCAGTTCTTCCAAAGGTATAAGTTGCCAGCAGGAATGCTTGGGGAGGCGTCTCACAGACCCTGCCAGACAGACTCATCCCATTCTTTCCTTCCTGCTTTGCTGCATGGTCATTTTATCACTGCAAAGTTATTGTGAAATTACATCCACTTGATTTGATGTCATTGAGTCTAATTTATGTTGAAAGATTACACCCTACATGTGCAATTTAGGTAAATAATTCCAGATAGCATGAATGTTCAACCAGTTTGTGATCTTGTTTTAACTGAAGTTAACTGCAAAATAATTCAAGGACCATAAGATCATTATAAATGTTAAACTAGAAGCTCCACAAAATACATTATTATGTCTGACATGTTCAGACTACTGTTTACAATTGTGTTCAGTAATTAGAGCTAATTGGCAATCAATCAGCTAAAAAACTCAGGATCACCAGCTCTTGTCTACACAGAACAGAAGTCTCACAAAGTATATCCCCAATTTAAACTAGCTATTTTTGTCATAACATTCATCACAGAAGGAGAACAGAATCACTAAATGCTCCATTTCCAAATATTAATTTATCTTCCAGCTATCTTCCCTGTTTCGTGAGAAGGCACAAGTCGATGCAGTTCTCACTGTACCCCGGCTCTCTCCCTTGGCCGCCTCCCAACTCCCAACTGCATTGCTTATGAAGCAACACTGTCCAGCTAAAGGTTTCCTTCTACATGAATCACGAAGCATGCCTGCAAACACAGTAGGCTTTAAATCAACAGCAGCAAATGATTTACGCACAGTGTTTTTCAGTAATAAGGGAAAACCATGGGTGAGTGAAGGAGAAACTGAATGTTTAGAATCAAGGACACAAGATGTTTAAAAGCAGGCATTGCAGGAAAACTTTTCTAACATACATTCCTGGCTAGAAAGGGATTAGTTATAATCAGTCTCTGAAACTATGGCAATTCATGTTTGCTGAGGTTCAGGACACCAGCATGGAATGGTGAGTGAGCAGGAACCACAGAAATACCCAGCAATGGACCTTTAACCCAAGGGCGCCAACCTGAAGGGTCATACCAGGGACTGTATTTACATGCATTAAAATTAGTATTTTAATGTTTTGTTCCATTCTTTTCCAGTCTAAAGCACATGACCGATAACTACTTTCAATCACCCACATGACGCTTGTTAAGACTTCTGTACCTTGTTTTGCGTAATGGCTTCCATGCCTCACAGTTTCCTTTTAGAGAGATAGGGCAGCTCTCATCTGCTGAAAGCAGCCCACTTACAGCCTTTAAAGCTAGTAGGCTTTATTGCTATTGGCCCCAGTCATCCTGGTCCTCCAGCCTGTTTAACCTTGATGTACATCAGGAATTCTTCCTTATCAGGCCATAAAAGACTTTTGGTGCCAACCTCAGCAACACACAAAGTGTTTACATTATATGCTAACTTAGACACAGTAATGACTAAAATTAGGTGACTGAGCCTAGAAGAGTAATTCCTTGGTTCCTCAAGGAATTTAAGACCTTCCCAATTTTAGACGATCTGCCTCCTGTATTTTGTGACTTGTACTACCCTTACAGTTGTCTACAAGCACCTGAATTTCCAACACAGCCTTATCCTGGTTTATGGCAAGGGTTGTGGGGACTGAGCAGTTATTTGACCAAGTCTGAGCATTGCATCTTGTTTGCTGTTTTCCTCCTGCAGTCCCAAATCCTGGACCTGTTCCATAGCCTGAGATCAGTCTCTTTCATGGCCCTAGTGTCTTGGATTGAAACTTGATCCCAGACATTTGTGGTTGCTGCCTACAGATAGTCACCATGCCCTTCCTCCAGTGAAAACCCCTGAGAATCAGAGGGTGGTACTGCCTCCCCACTGCGGGAGAGGCTCTTCTCCATCCTTGTCCTTCCTCTGGGATAACCCAGGAGGGCAATGGAGCTCCTTGAGGCACAGGTGACCTCCAGTCTCAAGTGGAAGGTCCCAGGCTGATGCCTCTCTGTAGGAGGGCTCACGGCCATGACTGCCGTCCCTCAGTGAGACTGTTGCTCGCAGCAGCAGCCGTCTGTGTTTGGCCCCAGTGGCTCAAACCCGGCCTAAGCACACAGCATAGCCACAGCTGCACTCAAAGGCAACAGTGTGCTGCAAAGCTCAGCCTGGTAATGTGCAGAGTTAATTTGTCGCTGACTGCATCCCTTAACACTTCACATTAGGGCACAATTCGCCTTCGCTCTGCTTTGAAATCAGCCAGTACTTCCAAAGTAAAAGGTCAGTCAGCAAGAGCCAGTGCCTGATTTAGCAGAGCTGCAGCATCCATCCCTCTGCTGCTGGGAAAACCATGCCTGTGTTGGGCTGTGTCAACCCACCCCTCACACCACTGGAGCTGACCCTACTGTGAGGTACTGTCCTGGCATGGACAAAGCACAGAACACGTGTCCTTAGCTTCTCTTGCAGATTGTCCTTGTGCTGTTGCAGAGTTTTGTTTATCTTCTTTTAAACAGGGTGATTCTCCTCCCTTCTTTTCTGGGATTTTCTTCCTCCTTCCCTTCATGTAGCTTGAAATTCTAGGGGATTTACAGACTGGACTATATTTAGCTCTTGCCTCCCATGTATCCAGCAGAAGGACACATGGCACCTGCTCTGCAGCCAGGAGTTATTTTAAGCACTTCTAAAATGGGTGTTGGTATTTAGCACTTTACACTCAAAATTCTCATACACACACACACAGATGCTTCTCTAAAATGAAGCATTCCATATACTTGCACCAGCCAGCATATGCTGATAAAATCTGAATTTTTACCTCGACATAACACCAGACTTTACTATGTTAACACCTCAAAGCGGCAAGCACTAAGCTGTGGAATGGCCCACGCTACTGTAGATCCAGCTACCCTTCAGAAAAACGTAAGTGCCTTATTATAGCCTAGGCACTGTCCTATGTATTACTTCAGAAAGCAGAGATAAATCAGCTTTATCAACTACGTGCTACATTTGAAAATCTTTATGATTTATGCACAGTTTTCTAGTGGAAAACTGAACAAAAAGTTGGAAGCATCATGGTAGGTTTTTCTAAAGGCATGGAAAGATCCAGACTCAAAGACTTTCTAAAGTCCCCTGCCTCGGCTCTCATGCCGTACCTGAGTCTTGATCACTTACTCTTGTGACAAGTCAGCTATGGAACCCAGTCTCACTTAAAGGCAAGCTCTATCGAATTCAGCTTCTCTTCAGAGAAACATTTCTTACTTTTGCCAACTGCCTGAGGTACTTGCCTGTTTTTCTCAAACACCACACTGTGCCCGGGCTTTTAAGGCTATTCCTAGAACATGTGGGCTGACAGTCCCAAAAGTAAGTACGTAAAGTCCTTGCACCATGCCACTGAGCAGTGACACCAAGAAAGCTGTTCATCAGACTTACCGGAGCAAAGAGAAGAGCTGAGCAGAGAAAAAAGTCAAGCAGAAAGCTCAGACAAGGGCACGGCAGCAACAGGACACTGGTACTTTAATTCTGATACAGAGGGAAGAGGGACAGGAAGACCAAGAGAAGGGGGGAAGGACAGAATGACACAGCAGGAGCAAACACTGCAGAGGCTGAATGCCTGCTTTGCAGAGGACTGGCTCTGATAGGCGAACTGGGAGGCTGCCTGCTATCTGGCAGCATAAGCCAGCTATGTTGGCTATTCCCTGCTCCAACAGACATAACACCAGCGGTTCAAGACTAGGGCCCTCAGAAAGAGAAAATAAAGGAAGGATTTGTGCACAACTGCTACTCTTCAAAGTTAAGTCTTAACTCTTCAATGTCTTGATGCATTTTGCTGTGTGAAATTTGTCTGTATTGACTATGGATTGGTCAAATTTGGTCTAATTTTCCTGTCTGTGCCAGAAAGATTGGGATGTCTTTCCATGATGTGAACCTGGGATTTGGGCAGGATTTGCTGATTTTTAGTCATTAAACTCCTTTTGGGGCAGCAATGCTAACAGGGATGGCTGGTGTAGCTGTCCCCCTGATCCCAGTAGCTCCCAAACAAATGTTCTCATTGCTGCAAAGGTAACCTGTCTGAACTACTTTCTGCATGTTACTGTGCCAAGTCACATTGGCCCAAAGTTGTTTATACAAACAAGCAGAGCATTCTCTAGGGAGCTCAGCTGAGCACTCGTCATCCAGCAACCAGCATCTCCCTGTTCTGTGACCCACAGGCCACTCAGACAGCATCTTGAGATGCCAGATGGCCTAAGGATCATATGCTGCCCACTCCCTAGGGAGAGATGTAGGTCAGTTTAATGCATAAATATGCAGACAACAGAGAAGCAATAGGCTGATACTGGAAGTGGCAGCCAGGGATATTAGAAGAGAATTGGGACTTTGGCTCCAGTGAAAAATAATATAATCAAGCTCAGAATAACAATAGGAGGAAAAACGCATGAATGCTACAGTGATCTGGAGTAAGTCTTTAAACCAAACTATTGCTGCATGACACTAGAGGTCTCAGAAATATTTTGCACCTGATTTACAAGGGTATATAAGAGAAAACAGTACTGGGCAGATCAGTATCCAGAAATACTGGCTTAGAAATAGTCCATATGTTAGCAGTATCTCAGACTTTCACTGGAGAGGACTAAACGTCCTTCTATATTCGCGAAGACTGTGTGTGTGGTAGAAGGAATGTACTTAGAGTGGTTTCTCATTAGTCTTATCTACTTGAAAAGGCAGCTCATATTATCTGGGGTGCATGGGCATTGTGCTTTGAGAAAAAATTAGTTCTTTGAATCTTCTTCAGACACTGGTGGTGGCTTGGTAGTGCTCCTAAGGAAGTCACAGATTCAAGGATAATGAAAGGGACATTGGAAGGTCAGGGGCTTTTGTTGTGAATCTTTTGAAGTGGGTTGGAAACCAGTTGGACATGTTTTGAGAGAAGATAAAGCCTGTGACAGGGCAACGTGAGTGAGCAGACTAACAGTGAAGATAAGGGTGTTTGTGCAGGCTCCTTGTGCTCCTCCTGTTTTAACTGCAGAATTCTCCTGTTCCAGTTCCCTCTTCATTTTTCTTTTGAAATAAAATCAGCTCCAGGGTTTCTGAGATCAAAATGCACAACTGAGCTACCAAGGACCTAAGCGGCAGTTATGCTGCAGAAAGTAATTCCAGCATATCCTCACTTCTTGGAAAACACAAGGCAAGACATGTTCAGCTTTGCACTCTTCCACTGGGGTTAAAGCTATTACGTGCAAGATCATTTTTGCAACAGCCTGACACAGTCCCTTATCACAGCTCAAATGACATACAAAGGTTCACTGGGCAGTGAGAACCTGATCATGTTCTTGAGCCATCAAAGCATACTGGTAGCAGGAAATTTGTTTGAGTCATCATAAAAATTAACTGCAAGAAATACAAAGCTACATGTTCTGAGTTGTTCCTAAATACAAAAGTAAAGAAAACAGTCTGGCACAGTCAGGGAGTGGAAAAGGGCAGACAAAACCAGTGTGTTCCTGAGTATGAGGGGAGTATGTGTGTATAGTTTTGGAAGATTAAAAGAGAACTGCCGAATTTTGTCCCATGAGTTGAAGCAACCACCTTAATAATGGAAAAGGAAACTCAGGCTGAGAAATGTAAAGGACTGCGTTGAAATTGCCAGGGAGGCTATTTACATGCTGACTACAATCAGCTGACTGGCATCCATGCTAGTATGGTTGCATCTGGTGAGCTGAGGAGAGAGTTGGCCGAAAACTCTCTCTGTGAAACCTACACTGCTTCTCAGGTTTCTGCTTTTGCAATGCATTGTGCATTTCATGTCCCCACTGAGGGGAATAGAAATAAAACTTTTCTCTAGTCCATGAGAAAGAGGAGAAATGGACTTTCCTCATATGAAAGCTGGACCATTTGCTGTAATAAAGCTGTAATAAAGCTTGAGAATTTGCTGTAATAAAGATGAATTTATTTTTCCATTGTGTTCAGTTGTGATTTGGACTATGTATCTATAACCCTACACTTTGTTTGTTGTGCTGTGGCATTTCCACTGAGGTTGCTCGCACTGTTACATGGAAATTGCCTGCTTCTGGATTAAACATAATCATCAGCAGCATAAATATATTGAACATAGAGGCTACCCAGGGGGAAAAGGCTAATAAGTGATTGTGTATTTACAATTTGCTCTATATGATATTCAATGCATACAGCCTTATCAAACAGACGGACAAGTTAATCATTAAGTCAATGCCACTGAAGCATTTGAGTTTCTTCCTATCTTTTTCTGCCCTATTTTTCTGTCCTTTCCCCAGGTCATTTTCCTGAACTGCAACATTCAGCTCTCACCTGCTGATGCTCTCTCCCTCGTTCCAGTACTAATGTCATCAGCATTGAAACAACCACTTTTTGGGGGGTTGTGTATTTTTTTTTGCATGCCATGGCAGGGTTTAGGTGAGTGACCAATGATTCAAGTTCAGAGTCTCTCTTGCAGATGCTGAAAGGCTTTAAAAATGCAGACTTTGTCAGAAGGCAGTACTGTGTTGCCTAAAACCACTTTTAAGAGTTTTGAGGGCTTCTTTTTCACCACCAGCCATGGCAAGCCTTAATTCTTCTTCTATCTAAAAACCAGCTTAGTTTCTGCAGAAGCTCTAATATCCTCTGGAAGTCCTACTTACTGACTGGTCTCCTAACAGAAGGAGAAGAGGCTGGGGAGGATCTCCTGCCTTTTGCACTGGCCAGAAAAGAGCTATCTGCACTCTCTGCAAACTGTTGCTGCTCTGTTCCAGTTGCACAACAAAATCTGGAGACAAGCATTGCTGGTTCTGTCATACAGGGAGATGCAGACTTCAGTGGAATCATAGAATTCATAGAATCATAGAACAGTTAGGATTGGAAAGGACATTAAGATCATCTAGTTCCAATCCCCTTCCATGGGCAAGAACACTTCACACTAAACAATGGCACCCAAGGCTATGTCCAACCTGGCCCTCAACACCGCCAGGGATGGAGCATTCCCAACTTCCCTGGGCAACCCATTCCAGTGCCTCACCACCCTCACAGTAAAGAACTTCCTCCTCATATCCAATCTAAACCTCCCCTGTTTAAGTTTGAACCCGTTAACCCTCATCCTACCACTACAGTCCCTAATGAAGGGTCCTTCTGTGCCATCCCTATAAGCTCCCCCTTCAGATACTGGAAGGCTGCTATGAGGTCTCCACGAAGCCTTCTCTTCTCCAGGCTGAGCAGCCCCAATTTTCTTATCCTATCTTCATACGAGAGGTGCTCCAGTCCCCTGATCATCCTCGTGGCCCTCCTCTGGACTTGTTCCAACAGTTCCACATCCTTTTTATGTTGAGAACACCAGAACTGCACACAATACTCCAAATGAGGTCTCACGAGAGCAGAGTAGAAGGGCAGGATCACCTCCTTCAACCTGCTGATCACGCTCCTTTTGATGCAGCCCAGGATACGGTTGGCTTTCTGGGCTTCCAGCACACACTGCCGGCTCATGTTCATTTTCTCACTGACCAACACCCCCAAGTACTTCTCCACGGGGCTGTTCTGAATCTCTTCTCTGCCCGACCTGTAGCTGTGCTTGGGATTGCTCTGACAGTGGTGTAGGGCCTTGCACTTGTCATGGATAAACTTCATCAGGTTGGCATCAGCCCACCTCACAAGTGTGCCAAGGTCCCTCTGGATGGCATTCCTTCCCTCCAACATAGCAACTGAACCACATAGCTTGGTCTCATCAGCAAATTGCTGAGAGCTCACTCAATCCCACTGTCTATGTCACTGACAAAGATGTTGAACAAGACTGATCCCAACACTGATCTCTGAGGAACACCACTCGTTACTGGTCTCCAGCTGGATATTGAGCCATCGACCACAACATTTTGCATGCAGCCATCCATCCAGTTCTTTATCCACCGAGTGGTCCATCTATCGAATTGATGTTTCTCCAATTTACAGAGAAGGATGTTGTGTTGGACAGTATCTAATGCTTTGCAGAAGTCCAGGTAGATGATATCAGCTCCTCTGCCCCTACCCATCAGTTCCGTAGCTCCAACATAGAAGGCCACCAGATTGGTCAGGCAGGATTTCCCCTTAGTGAAGCCATGCTGGCTGTCACCAAGCACCTTGTTGATTTTCATGTGCCGCAGCATGCCTTCCAGGACAATCTGCTCCAAGATCTTGCCAGGCACAGAGGTGAGACTGTCTGATCTGTAGTTCCCTGGCCATTCATTTTCCCCTTCTTGAAAATGGGGGTTATATTTCCCTTTTCCAAGTCATCTGGAATTTCACCTGACTGACCCAATTTTTCAAATATGATGGACAGTGGCTTATCATCTTCATTTGCCAGCTCCTTCAGGACCCACAGATTGATTTGATAAGGTCCCATGGACTTCTATGTGATCTTTTAAAAACAAGTTAGTCGTTTTGTGTACAGTAACTACAGATCTGTATGTTGCATAGGATTTTCACTAAGTAAAGCTTCTTTGTGTCTGAAAAGCGTTAAATGTATTTAGGATGCACCTAAATTGCAGACTTTTCATGAGGTCATGAGCCTCAGCAGAACAGTTGGTATTTAATAGAGCTATATACACAGCTGGTAATTAATAGGCTTTGTATACATTTTGAAATCTATTCTATGCTATTTCTATAGTCACATGGCCAAAATATGAAACTTTCTGTAATAATTTCCAAGATTGTTTGTACGACAGTCACTATTAAATTGCTTTAGTCTTCATTAAATATATATATTTTATACCTGAGGTATTTAAAGAGTTATGGATATGGCTTTAACAAAAATGTAGAGATGTTGTTGCATCCACAGCCAATTATAAGGCTGTGATAATCCTGATTGACTTTAACCATGAAATTCAATTAAATTTTTTTTTTTTTTCAGGTCAATTACAATATTTCATATTTGTGTATTTGTTGGGGCTTTCTATCTTGAGATTTACGGGTATTATTTTGTCTGTGTACCCAGTGTTTCATCAGTAAGATCTAGTATTTTTTCTGGAGAATCATCTTGAAAAAAGTTACTGCTGAAGGGTTAGACTCATGTCAAGCTCTTTGTTTTGGTCAAACTTAAATAGTTTAAGTAAATTAAATTCAGATTTCTTTCTGGGCATGCAGTCAAAGGATGATGGATAAAACTGTATGTTACAGGGGCTGTACAGAAGGCTTTTGGAGCATCCACTGCATGTGATTTTGTGTGAGTGGAAAAATCTGAATAGAGCTAATGAAATACCACAGAGCACTTTTTCCTTTCACACATGACAGTAGGGTCACTCTGACTGTGATGTGCACCTCCTCTACTTTTTATTATGCTCCTATTCTTTGTGTTGATCAGTATAGATTGGTACAGGAAACCACTTTTCAGCTTAAAAAAGGAGAAAGGTGCCATTACCTTTTTTTTCCGGTTATTTTCTGTGAAGGTGGATTACAATTTTGCTATGTTTTCTATATTTTTATTTTTCTAAGAAGAGATTGATTCTGTTGAGTGATACAAGTTGAGACCATAAGAACTAACTCCGGTAGTGCTTTGCAATGTAAGTTATGGATTACCCTTCAGGTTTCTTTAGGTCTGCTTTTCTCTGTCTCTTGCTTAAATACAGCCTTCATTGCCAGGCACACTGTAAGTCTTGGCAGACAATTAATGAACATTTTCTTCTAGAGTCTAAAGGAAGCATAAGGAGTCCCAATCTGCAATCCAACATTGGCTGACACCCAGACAACAGGGCATCTCAAGGCCCTTTAGATGCCTCTAAACACTCTAATATTCCTGCCATTGTCTGCTATTAATTTAGCTTTACTGATAAATACATCACAATTATGAAATCATGGTGTAGTTGACGTTCAAAAAGACTTCTGGAAATTATCCAGTCCAGTCTTGCCTGCTCAAAGCAGAATCAGCTGGAGCAGGTGGCTCTGTACCATGTCCTGTCAGGTTTTAGTTGTTTTGAAGGATAGGCACTTCACAGACTTTTGGAATGAGCAACCTCTTCCAGTGTTTGACCATCTGTTCTTGAGATTGGGAATTCCAGGTTGAGAGAGAGGCAAGATAGAAAACTACCTATTATTATAGGAAAAGATAGGGAGAAAAAGCCAGCAAAGGGTTAAAGAAACAATGGTGGATATTTTTGGTGACTGTTTATCTTACCAACCCCAAAGACCATGTGATGGCGATCAGGAAACCAGCTCTGAGAGAGATCATTGCAGTGCGAGGTGGCAGGATCAACCTTAGTAGCCATCCCTGCGGAGGCAACGTTGACCAAGGGTGGTATGAGGTTCTGCCTCCCCTCACTGCATGAGGATCAGGCTTTTATACTAGCAAAAATGTACACTCATTCTGAAGCCGGGGACCAGACTGCATCAGAAGGTTTAGCCAGCAATACCAAAACGGTATCTGGGGGTAGGGACTTTTAGAGGATTTTTGGGAAGAAGCCTCCACAGACCAGTCTGTCATGTCTTGCAACTGGTATGAGACTCACTTTCGTTAACAGTGTTGTTTAATTGCGCTATTTTCAAGGTTATGTTCCCACAAAATGTGCCAAACAGTATTCTCCTATTTTTGTGTTTCACCATGGACCATTATCTTTTGTCACTGACACACTATCTTTATGGTAAAATTGAAAGACCTCCAGAATGAAGAAAGCTAAACTTTGGATTTGTTAAAAACGGGAGTTGAAAATGTAGGCTTTTATTTTATTTTTTTGTTAATACAACCTTTTGTATTTCTTGGATTGAACAAAGGCTAATGGAGTGACTACTCTGGCAGTACTGCAAGTGCTTAGGTTTGTAGCTCAATAAAAATTCCTGAGATGACACTGATCGTCCAAACTATAATATTAATGAATTTTCTAAAATTAGGCTCACTTACTCACTGCAACTGTATATCAGCCAATCCTGACCACTTTTTCCTTAAGAGGAAATCTGTAGTAGAATGCATAGTAGGCAAGCTCCCAGTTTCATTAATCACAAAAAGTTGATGGGAATCCATGAAGTCCTTACTTCATGTCAGCCATGTAGCATATATGTATTTCCTTGTGTAAATATTGAATATCAAAGCAAAATAATGCAGTCTCTTGCTCCTGCATTTGAAAAAAATCTAGTTAATTCTGATTTACCTTACTAAATGATAACATTTCAGTGCCATACAGGAACACCGCATAACCTTCAGCCCATTTTAGCAGAACATAATAAGGTATTCCTACAGAATTCTAATTAAAAAAAAAAAAAAAGGAAAAGAAAACTATCTGTGCCTGTTTACCTGTAAAGCTTAATGTGTAAGAATATCATACTTACAGGTACTGTAATTATAAGAAGCAAAGCAGAAATAAGACATGCAGGTTGAATATTGATACCCTATTTGTGTAAAGGGAACCTCAGGAGAAAAATAAAAATGACGCTGAGAATTTTGTGATGGGAGGTTGCTTGGGAATTGTTTTTTACATGATACTTCACCTTGCAATGTGGCTGGTTGAGGGGGCAGTATATGGGAGTGATCTCCTTCCTGTCTTTCAAAGTTGGGGCAGGTATGCTGTTTTGTCTGGAGGGAATGTACAATAACCAATAAGTATCTGTGGGTTTTGGTCAGAATTTAAGTGAATATAAAATACGCTCCAGACCTTTGCAAATCTCTGGAGTACTATACTGTTTTGTGCAGTGACACACATCACTTTGTACACATTTAGTTTAATTATGAATTGACTGTCAAAGAACAGTGTTCTCTTGCAAATTTACTGATGTATATCTTGCTATGCCAGACAGTATGAGTTTCAAATATATTAATAACTTATAGCTAATTAAATATATGGAGAGAGTAAGTGTAAAAAAATGTGGATAAACAGTAGCTTTCTCAGTTACTTTAATTTCTTTAAGATTCTGCATGTGAACTTTGAACAAGACAATTTATTTGACAATGTAGAGTAAGAATTAGTAATCTAATATTTCATGAGTGATTCTTTCATCCATGCTTGCCACTGCATTAATTCAGCTACCCTAGTTCAATATCTTCTTGCCTCTGGAAGAGGCAGGCCAATATCCATCCCCTCATGCTTGTTCTGCTGGTTTAACTTCCTTTGCATCAAGAGTGGTGATTTTTTGACCTTTCAAGTGAGGGATATCAGGGAGTTAAGTCAGCTACTTCTTCGTAGCATTAGTTTCCTGCTGGTTTAGCTCTATTAGGTAGCTAATGTTGGAATAAGATGAGAGCCAGTGTAAGGGTGATAGTAAGGATAGATGTGTGGGAATGAGATTAGGAGGTCTTTTGGCTGCCCTGTCTGGTAACAGCCAGTTGTATCATAAAATCCTTCCCTTTGATATGTAGAAGAATTGGACTTCACTAACAAATTTAACTCCAGATCCAAATTCAGAAGTGATACATGTGGTGCTACCAATCTGGAAAAGTTGGTCAAAGACTAGTTTTGAGGTATGAAATGTCAGAGAAGCAAAGCTGTCCCCAGTCTGGAGTTCTGCATAGCACAAATTCAGACTTATATAAGCAAGTTCAATTCAGTTCAGAAGTATCTTACTGGCAACACATTTTAGATGAGCTGTGGAGCACTGAAAATTATGCAGTAGAAGATAAGAAGAAATG